>CAJQUW010010918.1:0-113456 GCA_907163375.1 Prostheceraeus crozeri | reverse complement strand
ACTGTTCTTTTAGTAATTGGGCGACAACTGCGTGAACATGCATCCAAGCGTATTGAAACTAAGTTTCACTGTGTCTGCATTTGAATGCTCCCTTATTCGTGAGAAGCTCGAATATTTGCTTCCGACATCCTTGATATTGTGGTTAGTGCCTAGAAAGCTCATAAGGGTGTTGGCACTACAGGGATGCTGTGGATGCATGTTTCATGGATAACCAAAAATATTGTAAGAAATCATGAAATGTATATGCTGTATACAGCTCATATAGAAGGGACCGCAATCGAAATCAACGGAAAATTTTCATCGATCGAAACTGAGATATAATGTGGATAAATCGCTTTTATTTTAGCTAGTAGACAGGGCCTACAGCATCTTGATTATCGAAAGAAGCAGGAATGCTTTGATGGAACATCGACTTCAAAAAGGAAAATCGTTGGTTTATTAATTTTATTTAGTTTGTCATGAACGTACTCATTAAAAAAATACATCAACAGAACGTTGTTACAAGTAGCGACTTCTACGAGTAGCATCCTTCTTAATGCAACGTAACGCACAGGCACAGCATTTCTTCGACTAAACCCAGCACATGATAGGACATTCTCTTAAATTGACCCCGTAGACCTGTAGAAATAACAAGATCTCGACGACAAAAGTTCTCACTAATTCGTAGTGTCATGCCAATCCATCTTTCGAATTCATTCTGGCCTGAGCTTTTTTCCAAATGCGCCCACAATCTCAAGAATTTGTCTGTTAGACAGGCAAAACTTCACCATGCTTACTTAGATACCATGAATGGCTTTGTTAACACAATTGAAGAATGCAGAATAAAAAATTGTAGGACCACGATTGGTTTCATTGGGATTCCTGATGAGGCGGGAAATTAATGAAGGTGTATTTTGAAAATATCTATAGATTAACTTCGGTAATTAAATCGGCATTGAAAATGTGACCAAGAGCCAATGACTAGATAACTTTGAGCTTAATTCATTAGGCTCCAAATTTGTATATCTGTACAACATCAGCTTATTTGATTTGATGCCATAAACCTACATGGTGTGCAACTAGCTTCATATTATATCATGTGACTATGCGCCATTATATTATAACAAAAGCATAAATAATCAATTGATGATAATATGATTGCTCATCAATGTAGCTAGTCACTAGTTATACATGTACAATGTACATCAATTTAGTGATACATGCACATATTAGTAATTATAATTGCCGAACCCAAACTAAAGCTCACTAATTGACAATTGAGATCTTTGGATAAAAAGGATATAGTCTACACGGTGACCACAAATGATCGTCCAATTCCGAGAACAGCCTGCTCGTGTGCATAAAAGGGCACAGTGCGAGGTAGAAATCATGTTCTGTTTTGTTTTAATGACGGTCGGATTATCTATTCTGCTTGGAAATATTCAAGTTGACCTCAACTTAGGCACCTTCAAGATCTGTCAGATAAGTGTGAATTATGACTGTGTGAGAGCTTCAAGTATTTGACAATTGTTTTCAACTCCTTTCAGAGCTTGTCAGATATACACATCATTACTGACTAGGGCATTCAAGATGAATTGTTAGTTATGTAATATCTGATGAGGTTGGTTCCATTGATGAGATTAACCACAATGTAGAGACAACCGAAGCGGATGTGGCCTGCACCCTATCGGTCTGACAGCCTAGTTTAGAAAAAATGACAAGTGTAATGCATTTTGACAACACGGTTGATGATCTGAGCATAATGCTATACTGACTGAATTAGATTTAAAGTTGACTAAGACATTCAATGCCAATTAATCTTAAAAATCATTGACACATTTTTTCTCGAATCGATTCAAAAGTATTTCTTTGATCATATATGACCATTTGCAATCGATAAATGAGCAAAACTTGTTTTCACCCGGATTCATTTAGCCCTTTAATACCGAGTGGTAGCTTTTTCTGCCATATCGACTCGCATCTTTTGGGACAACGTTGCGAAACATGATGGATGATACGCTCGGCAGTAATGGCTTAAGGCGACAGCACCTACTATGCTGCATCCACAATTTATTCTTTCAATTTGTAAGTAGGTGATCAGAAGAAAGAAAAAGAAGTATAAAATAGCAGCAAATTGTCTGAATCAAATATTTCACAAGATAGACAGTATATTCTATATTCTTGTAAATATTAATTCAAATGAGATAAGAGTATTTAACATGTCAAGACTTACATGAACCGATAGAAGGCGCTGGACGCCGAAGGCCCTGTCTTTCTTTTAATCATAGCTTAAAGTGATAGACCAATAAACGTTTTACCGAGAGAGTCCTGATACTTTTGTTCTGTCTTGAACTCTTTGGAAAAAAGTATTTAACATAATTGTCATCAGCGCTCCCGCATTAAATCAAGACAGATGACAAGTTAATCGAAATCGGAGTGATGTAAAATAGTGTTCACATGCACTTATCGTGCAGTGTATAGCTACCTAATTGTTTGATTAAATGCGGACTGCGTGGCCATAATATTTCATACATGAGTCGCCTAATTGATGGGGCGAGGGAGAGAGAGAATAACATTGAGTTTTGATTTGTTCTTCGGATTGAGCCACTTTCAATTATGATACAGTAGGTGGATAGTGATGTCCGAAGTTTGCCCGGCAACCCACCCAGCATGTTTTTAGCTTGCGTGCAACACTTCAGAAAGCCACCTTACCTCCTATTTTGTAGGTGTGCCGTGCCATCATGTTGCAAAAAAACCCGAACTGTCAATACTCAGCGCACGTCAACCGAATCTCTAAAACTTACAAAAAAATAATTAAAATAGAATTTGATGTGCCAGAAATTTGTTTCATAAAAAATTGGCGAAGATTAAAGCAATATGCCGGTTTTAACCGGTCAAATGGCCTGGCTGTAAAATTAGCACGGCCATTTTCAATAGCAGCTGTGACAACCAAAGGAACGATGAAAATCTACTCCTTTTAAGTGGGCCACCATGTGTGCCACCCTAAATTTCTTCGAATCTTACCCGTAATACCCTCAGCTCAGTCCGGTTGAACCCATGGCCAGGTTGTCAAGTCAGACCGTTTTTTTATTGACATTATTAGCTACTGGTTAAAATTAAATTCCGGGATTGAGGTATTCAGAACAAATTTTGCTCATTTGATCATAATTGAACACATTTACTTCATTAGCGTAGCTTGCGGTAAAAAGGCATATTCAAGATTCTCATTCCGTGATCCACAAATTTCCATTCTCGAGGATTCTAGAATTTCAATGTCAGTGCAATGCATGGAGCAAAAATCGGGATCTTTTGTAGAAAGCACCCGCCAAATAAAACACCCCTACCACAAATGCAAATGAAAAATGAGCATTCATCCAGTAAGAATTTGTTTTCAGAATTTCACACAAGAGGGTAGATTTCAGCGATGTCTAGTAATATTCTTTATGCGCTTGCAATAATGTGGTGGCTAAATTCTTTTCGTGTACAAGAGAAGACAATGCCAACAGATTCTTGGCTGTGTTCCAGTTGAACATTTGAATTTCAAATGACTCCACCGTCTAGAGTGTGCAGAGAATGAATAGATATCTAAGTCAGATAAGCTCATCACACTTTCAGCGCAATATAATACTTTTAACGTGACGGGGGTGCTTTTCTCAAAGCTCAAAATTTTACATTAGTAGAGGGGCTTTCTACAAAAAGATCCGAAATTGTTGTCATTTTGACTATGTTAACATTTTACTCGATGCTAGTAACCTTATATAGTGTCCTTTTGAATTAAAGACGATAACTTCAACTGTAGTGATGTCAGCAGCCTCATCTGACTTAGTCTGTTCGATGCATCGTTAGTCCTACCTGATCTGTGCGTTGTTTTCGTCTCATCGGCTATTTAGAATCACACAGCTCCTACCCTACGATACCATCTTAAGTTTATTTGTGACGGACATGGCCTTGGTTGGTAATTTATCAGGCAGCCGGCGTGAACACAGCTTCCCGGGCGGCTAGGCAGATAATGATGCTACGGAAGTCTCAATAGTTTAAAGTCCTGTTAAAGCATGTTAACTCAAGTTAACCATGAGTGAATAAATTCGGAGTATATCAGACGATGTTTTTTGTAGCTGAACTTTGGATATTCTAGTGTAGGGTCACCCCTACTTGAAAACCAACGTAATACATGACATAGAATTTTAATATCAAATAGTGAGTGAAAGTGAAAAGGTATGGGCAGGTGGGAGGTATGGGCTACTGTGCTCTACGGGAACCGAAAGAAGATAAGTGAAATATTTGTGTCAGTTTGTGCTCAACGTGACTCTTCAGTTGCATTGGCTTAAAAGATACACATGTGAATGCGTTCCAGACATCGCTTTTTCGACAATCGCCATTTTCTACTTTTTCACCGAAAATTTGTTTAATCAAATGATTTTTCTTTAGCATTGTTAATTTAGATGCTTTGTTGCAACTTGACTTCAGTATTGAGAAAATGGCATCTCCTCTGATGTATTTTTTTCAGTCTAGTTTTGCAATTTGGGTACTCTGTGGGGAGGGGTGGAGCACCTAATCAGGGGTGGTATGGGCCGGCCAGAAACACTCCATGATCCTCTTGTTAAAGGAATCATCAAATGATAGCCCTACAATGTGATCTAGCATGGCATTATGCACATTAGTTGTTTAGGTTTATAGTGACTAAGTGAGCGATCACCGATGTTCCATTTTTATTGAGCAATTTTTAGACCCCAATATTTCCTACTCTTTTCCAAGATAATACTGAATCACATCAAGATTGGCTACACATCTGTTTGGCAGGGCTGTGGAGCCAGAGCCTTAAGGAGCCGATGGTTTTGGTCGGAGCCGGAGCCGATTTATCACAAAGGCTCCGGCTCCGGCTCCGATAGTTTGAGCTTTGATATAAATCTAGAATTTTGAAAGTTATTAATTGGCATCACAAAAATATTAAATCATTTGAAATCTAAAGATATGTCTTAAGTATACCAATGATCTGTCCTCCACGACATCTTTCTTTGCAGTTGCCGCCTTCTTTTGTTTTATATTTATTATATATTTACAAACATGTGTAATATTTTTTTATTGCGTATGTTTCGTAAGACTAATTTCCATATTGACAACGTATTCTCCAAAATCCATTAATTTGAAGACTTGTTATATGCATGCTAACTAGATGATTGCAGATTCCTAGAGACAAGTCGCCAGTCATTTATGTACACATTTCCAGTTCAGTCAGCTAAGATAATATAGCTGCATTTCTTGCGCAATGTCTTAAATCTAATACGGTTACTATGTAGGCTATCATCTATCGGTATGGCTACTGGCAGAAGCTACTGGCATCTGTGACAATGCCAATTTCCTTAGATTGTATTGTAGGCTCTTGTGCAGTCCCCCCACCTACATTTTTCAAAACAATCGATTATTCAATTTGATCAATTTTGATTGGAGGGATAACTCTTCACACTCACACGAATGACCTGACTACAAGTCCTCACATGGCTATAGCAATAAGCGACCCAGCCACTTCTAGTAGCGCCCTATTATTTTAAAGGTATCTCATTCACAATGAATTTCCTTTGACTTCAAAATTCAAAGGGTATATTTCAATGCGAAAAACCTGAAGGCAAATTACAATGTTGACTTGCTGACGAAGTTTGCGACCATGACATCGCAATTACCCACGTAGATTTTTACAACAGCACGGAATGCTTCACTCAAACCGGTGATGCTGAAACGGACATCCAATGGTGCTGCATCTTTTGACCAGAGAAAAAATGGGGGGGGAGGACTGCGCAAGAGCCGTATCGTGTAATAATATTTCCCCAAATGTCATAGACCTGTGGATTTCAAGAATTTTCATTATTATTTTTTCCGTCTGTCAACACTTTATGCTGATATCATGTTGACTTATATGTAAACAATAAAAAAAGACTGAGACGCTCTCAATAAAGGCGCCTTTTGACTTCTCTTTTCTATTGTCTGTGACATTAAACCGCACGCGCATTCGAAAGCTAGCAAAGTAGATGGGACTTCTGCTCGGTGCTCGCAGTCAAATTTTTATTATGCATAGCACCCTGCAACATACTGTGTGATACTCCGAGTTCAGTTTCATCAGCCTAACCATCATCAGAGGAATAGTGGTAATGTGTTATACATAAATTGAATATAATAATATACATGAATCATTGATGAATTATTTAGTGCAACTTTACGCCATAATGAAAAATACGAAATTAATATAATGTAAGTTAGGCCTTAACTTATTAAGTATGCTGCATAGAATTACAAAACTTGTCCTAAATTAGATATTTTTAATTTTTTTAAGTATAATTTTCAATTGTACATTTCTAGCCTACACTACAATGAGGCTATCTGAATTACAATTTCTACAGATGATGAGTCGTGGGCTACCCACCGATCATATTATTCATGGACCAACAGACTATTGAAGAAAGGCAATAACAAATAACAATAACAACCTAAGCTAGCCTATATACACTTTAATATTCAATAAAGCAATTGATATCTTTATTGATACGGTATATTTGGCTATATAGCCGATACCCTTTCCATGTTCGAGTAGATACAGGCCCTATAAGCTATTTAGAGGCATACGCTATCCAGTTTCATATTCAAGCTTTGTTAAAAAGCTTATACTACTATTCGGCCCCTGTGACGGCTAATTAGGTATATCATCATCACTCATGTGGTCTTATTTAATGTAGCTTCGTAGTAGACTGGTTGCAAGCTAGGCCAATTTATATTTAGCCAGTGCGGGAGATCTTTATCTAATTTAACCAATCCTGGCTATAACTTTATTTTATCTTTCAGAGATAGTCAATTCATGCAAAAATATATGACAAGTATGTTATTTGTCATTATATTAGGCTATTATCATTTTTATTATTAACTTAAGTCGTTGCTTGTTAATGAAAACTAATTTGATGATTGTAGCAAGCCTCTAAAGGCCACACCGTTATCCAAAAACCCGTTCAACGGATCCAGGATAACCAGCATAGATAGAACCTGAATTTGAAGCCGGAGCCTTTCACATCAGTTTCCGATGAGATAACGCATCGGCTCCACAGCCCTGCTGTTTGGGAAGACAGGTGCAATTGTAGGTTACATCACGAGTTAATTCAACGAGCGCGAAGCGCGAGTATATTGATATTCTACACAGTTTTGCAGACTGCTTTCCGAAAACTGTGGTGTAAGAGATTTTGACGAGTTTATGAAATCTCATCGACTTAATGTACACGGTGAGAGATGTCAAGACCCCCTTTTTGTTGCCTGTCTGTGAAGTGAGTGAGTGTCGGGCAGACCGTGGTGCATGAGAATTATTCTAAACAGTTTCACAGACTGCAATCTGAAAATTTGGATGATGAGTTTTCTTAACACTTAAACGAAGCTGTGTCGACATGTGCACCCTTATTGAGTTGTAATGAGAGATTGAAGAGAAAACAACGCTACTTTTGACATCCCGATAGCTATTTCGCGGCCTCTCTTCAGGAGAAGTACGACCGTTGTGATACACAAAATGCTCAGACAAGTTTAATACAGCTCATCAGAGTTTTTCTTCTTATTTGTCAATTTTCTGTGCTCCTCGGTCCCCTTTTCTTCTCCCCATTTTTGAATCTCTGTATATATCTCGTTACCGTCCTGACCTATATATCCGCAAACTTAAAACATATCCTACGTTTGCCCTGGCTTTAGCTTTTTTCTTTTGTCATGCCTTTGTTACTTGTCTTCGGTAAATCTATTGTGCTTGTAAATGCACTATTGAGATATCTCTGAAGTTTGTCCGAATGTCATGTCCGCAGTCTATGCCAGTCCGATGATCTGTATTAAACTTGTCTGTGCATTTTGTGTATCACAACGGTCGTACTTCTCCTGAAGAGAGGCTGCGAAATAGCAATCGGGATGTCGAAATTTGCGTTGTTTTCTCTTGAAACTGTGATTGGGTACAAATATTGTTTTAAAGTAATGAGAGATGTCAAGACAGCCATGTTTATTACCAGTTATGAAATGAGCGAGTGGCGGGCAAAACTGTGGTGTATGCGAAATATTATCCACAGTTTTACAGACTACATTCCGAAAACTGTGGTCTAACAGATTTTGACGACTGTTTTCTTAACAGGAGAACAGAGCTGTGGCGATATGACGCCTTATATGTGACTAACATTTTTGATGCACATTGAGAGCATGCAAGTGATTCCAGTCACACAACGTGTTGTAGTGTCGGCACTACTGCAGTTTAGTGCACCCTCTTTTACCCCTACTGCCATAGAAATTGACAACAATAAAACCTCTAGAATGGAAATTAAGCTTCATGCAATGCACAATAACGGCACATAAATCGCACGCATTTTCACTTAGATGCACCTGCCAACGTCTGTATCATTGGGTTAGAATTAGTCACATGAGTAAATCGAAGCTTTTAATTGGTTCTTCATGCCCCAACTTAGTTCCCTCGGATGTGCCGCGACCTTGAGTCAATTTCCATTCTAGTCAACTTCAGATAAACAGTTTATTTCTATGCCTACTGCAGTTTAGTGCACCCTAAAATGCATGTGAGAACAACATGATTTAATCAACAGAATGAATGCCGTTCGTTCTTCCCTATAGTTATAAATGAGTGTCTTTGTGTCTTCGTCTTCGTCTTCGCACATTACACCGAGCGCGCGCTTCGGTGTAATGTGCGTAGTCATCGTTTGCGGGAGAATGCGCCGTTGTTTTAGGGTGCACTAAACTGCAGTAGGCGCGTTTCCGTCTCTTTCATAGAGGGTGCACTAAACTGCAGTAGTGCCGTAGTGTCTATACAACGCCAAAATCAACTGTTTTTTCTTCGCAGTCTATAACTTTTAGTTCAAGAAATCAACACCCCATTCAAATTAATTCTATATACAACACACTATACCGGCTGTAAAATTCATGAAAATCTTTGCTTAACTGATATCAGACCGTTAGGTTCAAAAATGCAATAGGCCTAAACAGGGCTGCACTTCAAACCAACACAATTGATGATTTGTTTGGAAGCATATTGGTGTACATCAGTGGTGGGCAACGCGTGGCCCGCCACCGCTTCTCACATCTAAAGTGGCCCGCGGACATTACTTGAATCGATGATGTGAAAATGATTCGCTCCGACTTCGACCTTTGGGCGGTTCATCTAAGGGTGAGGGATCCTATTCATAATTTGCAAAACCATTAATTAACAACTAAATGACCAATATGATGGCACAAAAAAAATTCACATTCGAATTGGGCCTATCCAGCCATGCTCCTTTCGTAATGAATATCTTCTCGTATAAGCACGAAATGGTCATCACCTGCGCGAGAAATGCTAGGTCACATAACATTTGATGCCCTGCTGAGCATGTTTCTCTACGCAACAAACCACGCCTCAATGAACCTAGAAAGAGGCTATATTAATTAGAACTTGACTACGAATGGAGGAATCCAACCGCAAGATTTTGACAAACCAACATTTTTTTCAAATATTCTCGCTGAATTTCATTTGTATACTGCTAGGCTACACTTATGTATATTTCGTATACTCGATTGGCACTAGCACACGACTACCATTGGTAGAGCCCTTACAGTTTTTGAAAGCTGTATATGTCTGGGTGACATATGTGCACGTATGTACATGTAGCATGATTAACAATTGTAGCAAAATCAATTTTATCTTGTGCGTCTTTCAAGCGGATAGCTGTACTGCACTTACAGACCGTTGTTTTTCGAGGAAATAAGGTAATGTCGGTAAAATCACCAAAAAAGTCAAATTCGCTCTTCAGTACTCACATTAATTGTAGAAAGTAAATTATAATTCCTTGATATTAAACAAACTGGTTGCGTACAATACTGCCGTATACATTTAGATGTAAAATGGTGTGCTGTAATACGACCACTATATGTGCACGCACGGTACAGCAGCCCATATGTACACTTAAAAGTACGGAATAAAAGAATTTTAAGCCTATACTGCTGCCTTCTAAAATTGGTGGCCCGCATGTCTTTTCGCGGGCCACTCCTTGTGGCCCACTATCCCAACTTGGTTACCCACCACTGGTCAGGGTTGGTCAAAACCCAACCGGTCAGAAAAAAACCCAATTCCACCCGCCCGGCGGGCGAAATCGGGTGAAATCGGGCGAAATCGAGTGAAATAGATTTTTCCATATTATGTCATTTTTTCGATGCTTATAATTAAAATACAGTAATGCCAATTCATTTTCCTGATTTATTGACTCCGCCTCTTCTCAAAAATCATCGTATGGAATGTATACAATTCCGTAATCTACATGTTTCTTACTACAACACCAAATATTGAAAAGGAATAGGAAAAACGAATAATATGTCAACGTCCAATGTGTTCATTGCGCAAGAAACTTAACGCCTATGCTGATATGATGCCCATTGTCCATCCCTGACTCGCCGGACATCAGCCAGCCTGGATTTGTCAACAGCGGACTGTAGTGATGCATTCGTGAGATGATGGGGAATTCGGGAGAGCGCACGCATCTTGGTTGACGCATGGATTCCTTAATAGTAGTGGCCGGGATGGGAAACTTGAAATTAGGGAAATACGGAAGAAGGGTCACTACCGCTCGCTCGCTAAAGGTGTGGATGGTAGCACGCAGTTGATATTTGACATGCATAAGTACCTAATCGCCTTTTTTTGTAATCATGTGCACTGTCTGCCTTGAGAGAACAAGCACATTGTTCGCATCACTACCTTTATATTATCAATACCACGAATATAATAACTAAAAATTCATAGCTAATAGTTTATTAGCATTAAATGGACCTTCATCTCAAGAGGATAAACGTGTCTAAATTTTGCAGGATCAATTTCAAATTATAATAGTAATACATTCTTTTATCCTTGGCTATCGATAAAAATGAAAACAATCAGAATCATAAAAGAAATCGCTTAGTGAATTGAAAAAGTGAATCCAACACAACGGAATTGACAATTGATATGTCATACAAAGTTATCTATTATCAGTGTTGTCAACTGACTTTTCAAGAAACTCAGTTAAAACTAGGTTAACCAAGTTTACCAGAAATTAACCAAGTTAAGTTAAACTCGGTATACTGAGTTTTTCAAAAAAAACTCGGTTATAACTCAGTAAAATAATTCGCTAAAACTCAGTTAACTCAGTTACATAAAAATCCATGTAAAACTGTCAGTATATGCATAGGCCGTCTGAATTTGATTCTGAAAAATTGCATGTTATAAGCGCTCCAGTCAATAACTTTTTCATGAAAGTTTGGGCGTATTCACAGGCAGTTGTAGTCTAAACATAAAAGCAAAATGATAAGATACGCAATAGGTAGATGAAAAGAGAAAAGTAAAGATGGAAACTTAGAAAATGAAAGCATTATCTTGCAAGGTTTAAGAACGTAACAAAAGAGCTGATATAAATTCGCACAAAAATATAAGACTAGAATGACTGCTACTTATAAAAGTAACCAATGTGTAGACTTTCTATGGAAGGATGAGTCTGTATGTTTATACAAAAAAGATCTGTTTTAGCAGGCATAAGCCTGCTACAGCCTATAAACCTAAACTAAGCTGTATAGCTTCAAAGTTGCGGTACATGATTTTGTCTATAATTGAGATCTAAACTTCATTACTTGTTGTAGCTAAGTTACAGCATCTTCCAGTATAAGCAAAATTATCTTGATAATATCTAAAAGGGACATTCAGTAATTAATTGCTCATCTTATCTCAACTTTGGTCTCGCGCATTTTTTACTCATCCCTGCCCAACCCAAGGCACGAAGCCATGCTAGAAGCTAGGGATAGGACAGCGCGGCCGTTAGCCAACTGAGCTATCCCACCACCCAGTATGAACAATACACAAGCTAAAATAATCCTACGGAATGCACCAATGTAAATGAAGATGCTTTAAAAAATGAATTAGACATAAAATAATTCGACAAAACCATTTTCTATTCTTCTTCTGTTTCCTACCATAGCAGTTCCTAAAATCCGTATTCATACATCCAAGTGATTACATTTGCATCACTGCTATAACAGTTTATCAGAGAAGCGGTTTTTCTTTATATTTAGACTACGAAGCAAGCATAATATCATATAGAAAAACAATACAAAATGTCACGCATTAGTATTACTTTGAACTGTGACATAAATCATCAATTACGCTTCCATGATAATGCGATCAAAGCAAGAGCATATTTATCACAACAAATACCTTCAAAAACAAAAGCCGGATAGAACAAATAAGGGAAGTTCAGAAGAAAGTTTTATTGTCGCAACATGACAGATGCCTCCAATAATTCCAACTTAAATGCACCTCTTCGAGCTTCGGAAGATGCCACAGACACAGACACATCCTCATATTCATTGCATTACTTTTGTTGTAGGCCTATGTGCAAAAATATATTTAATTCATGTCTAGACATTTTTTTAAAAAACATTTTATGCGGTAGGTAAATTGTGACAAGCTTCACAAAATTAAGTTTATGTAACCTAAATATTTATAACCAGCGAACTCATTTCGCCTTGTTCGAATATTACCTTGTTGCTGTTTTCTTGAATTGTTAGAATACTCGCGTTCAATAATGAAGTCGTCGTTTCTAAAACGTTTGAAGCACAAAAAAGCATTCTTTGCTTTATCCCGCGTGAATCCGTCATCTTGATGACGTACTCTTCCGTACAATTCATCAAAAATCTTTCGAAGTTTATGAAGTTGAAGAGAAACTCCAGGAGACTGATGTCGCAGAACACTTTTATAAAAAAATTGCAATTCGGAGCTGAGCACAGTTAGGCGTCGTCAAGCCTTCACATACGCGAAGTATAAAATGTGACTAAGGAAAGAAAGGCATGTAAACGTATATCTTATCGACTTTTCGTCTTATAATTCCTCATGAAGTTAAAGTTTTCAAACGTAATGTGTTGTAGAACGGGAACATTGTTTATTTATTTTGCTTGTTCCTCCCTTTGATTTGGCCACTGACCAACAGGCTGTAGGTTTCAATGTTCATCACTTGGTCAGAGGTTCTCTCTGTTTCGCGATAACGCACAGGTTTGAGGGAAAATCTGCTTCTCCAAAAGTGACCCTTCTTCCGTATAGCCGCGATGAGGGAAATTTCACAGTTTCCCATCCCGGCCACTACTATAAAGGAATCCATGGTTGACGCTGCTGGTCGCATGTCTTAGGGTGGCTGGTGCAGTCGAAAGTGCGTAAGATAAGATCGATATTGGCAAACAATGATTTAAAGCCACTGCCCACAAGTCTGGTCATTAATGTTATTATCGCATACAAAAGACACTCGGAAATGATGGGGAGTTCGGGGTGGCGAGTGAGTGGTACGCGCGCGTCATTACTGATACCGCAGCAGGCTGCAAGTCTGCGACGGACACTTCGGACCATAAGAAAGAGCGTGCGTCCTCGATTTCACATTTTGTGCTTTGTTCGTTACTCCGTGAAATCGCAGACTTGCTACTTACTGCTCCCTACTGCGTCTCAGACTGACTGATTTTCCATTTATCGTTACCGGAAGTACAACCACGCCGATTATTCTGCTATTCTGCAGATTGATACATTAACAATTCCAACTCCACAAAAAAGGTAAGCAAAAACTTTTTCCTCCTTCTGATACAAGTACGGTATCGATTCCACTGAATATATAGTCATCAAGCTATCCTTAATATATTTTTTACGTCCGTACAATAAGAGATGTCTTCATATTTATATTCTTAAATATCGTCTTTAATCCTACTTAAATTTAATTTATTTAAACTTTTGAACTCAAACTATGTTACTCTACCATACACTACTTGTTACGCGATTAAGTACAAATAAAAATGAGGCAAAATATTACAAATCAGTTAACTAATTAGCATTATTGTCTTTTGTCTTGTTATACGTAAGATTATTTAATACATGTGTGCCAAGTACTTAGGCTACTTACTGATAGGTCACCCGAACATAAAAATTGCAAGCCTTCTAACAATGCCTACGTGAGAATATGGATTGAATTTTTATATTTCGGTTACATTTATCTTTGGATTCTTACATATTTTTACATACGATTTATTATTACATACATGTGATATACGTTTAGTATAGGCCTACTGTAATATGTATCCCACCACCCAGTATGAACAATACACAAGCTAAAATAATCCTACGGAATGCACCAATGTAAATGAAGATGCTTTAAAAAATGAATTAGACATAAAATAATTCGACAAAACCATTTTCTATTCTTCTTCTGTTTCCTACCATAGCAGTTCCTAAAATCCGTATTCATACATCCAAGTGATTACATTTGCATCACTGCTATAACAGTTTATCAGAGAAGCGGTTTTTCTTTATATTTAGACTACGAAGCAAGCATAATATCATATAGAAAAACAATACAAAATGTCACGCATTAGTATTACTTTGAACTGTGACATAAATCATCAATTACGCTTCCATGATAATGCGATCAAAGCAAGAGCATATTTATCACAACAAATACCTTCAAAAACAAAAGCCGGATAGAACAAATAAGGGAAGTTCAGAAGAAAGTTTTATTGTCGCAACATGACAGATGCCTCCAATAATTCCAACTTAAATGCACCTCTTCGAGCTTCGGAAGATGCCACAGACACAGACACATCCTCATATTCATTGCATTACTTTTGTTGTAGGCCTATGTGCAAAAATATATTTAATTCATGTCTAGACATTTTTTTAAAAAACATTTTATGCGGTAGGTAAATTGTGACAAGCTTCACAAAATTAAGTTTATGTAACCTAAATATTTATAACCAGCGAACTCATTTCGCCTTGTTCGAATATTACCTTGTTGCTGTTTTCTTGAATTGTTAGAATACTCGCGTTCAATAATGAAGTCGTCGTTTCTAAAACGTTTGAAGCACAAAAAAGCATTCTTTGCTTTATCCCGCGTGAATCCGTCATCTTGATGACGTACTCTTCCGTACAATTCATCAAAAATCTTTCGAAGTTTATGAAGTTGAAGAGAAACTCCAGGAGACTGATGTCGCAGAACACTTTTATAAAAAAATTGCAATTCGGAGCTGAGCACAGTTAGGCGTCGTCAAGCCTTCACATACGCGAAGTATAAAATGTGACTAAGGAAAGAAAGGCATGTAAACGTATATCTTATCGACTTTTCGTCTTATAATTCCTCATGAAGTTAAAGTTTTCAAACGTAATGTGTTGTAGAACGGGAACATTGTTTATTTATTTTGCTTGTTCCTCCCTTTGATTTGGCCACTGACCAACAGGCTGTAGGTTTCAATGTTCATCACTTGGTCAGAGGTTCTCTCTGTTTCGCGATAACGCACAGGTTTGAGGGAAAATCTGCTTCTCCAAAAGTGACCCTTCTTCCGTATAGCCGCGATGAGGGAAATTTCACAGTTTCCCATCCCGGCCACTACTATAAAGGAATCCATGGTTGACGCTGCTGGTCGCATGTCTTAGGGTGGCTGGTGCAGTCGAAAGTGCGTAAGATAAGATCGATATTGGCAAACAATGATTTAAAGCCACTGCCCACAAGTCTGGTCATTAATGTTATTATCGCATACAAAAGACACTCGGAAATGATGGGGAGTTCGGGGTGGCGAGTGAGTGGTACGCGCGCGTCATTACTGATACCGCAGCAGGCTGCAAGTCTGCGACGGACACTTCGGACCATAAGAAAGAGCGTGCGTCCTCGATTTCACATTTTGTGCTTTGTTCGTTACTCCGTGAAATCGCAGACTTGCTACTTACTGCTCCCTACTGCGTCTCAGACTGACTGATTTTCCATTTATCGTTACCGGAAGTACAACCACGCCGATTATTCTGCTATTCTGCAGATTGATACATTAACAATTCCAACTCCACAAAAAGGTAAGCAAAAACTTTTTCCTCCTTCTGATACAAGTACGGTATCGATTCCACTAAATATATAGTCATCAAGCTATCCTTAATATATTTTTTACGTCCGTACAATAAGAAATGTCTTCATATTTATATTCTTAAATATCGTCTTTAATCCTACTTAAATTTAATTTATTTAAACTTTTGAACTCAAACTATGTTACTCTACCATACACTACTTGTTACGCGATTAAGTACAAATAAAAATGAGGCAAAATATTACAAATCAGTTAACTAATTAGCATTATTGTCTTTTGTCTTGTTATACGTAAGATTATTTAATACATGTGTGCCAAGTACTTAGGCTACTTACTGATAGGTCACCCGAACATAAAAATTGCAAGCCTTCTAACAATGCCTACGTGAGAATATGGATTGAATTTTTATATTTCGGTTACATTTATCTTTGGATTCTTACATATTTTTACATACGATTTATTATTACATACATGTGATATACGTTTAGTATAGGCCTACTGTAATATGTATCGTCTATACATTCATATTTAGTGCTATTCTGTTATCTATTAATTCATAATGGTGCATATACGAGATAGACTATACAAACACATCAGTTTAGTTTAGTATAGGCCTACTGTAATATGTATCGTCTATGCATTCATATTTAGTGCTATTCTGTTATCTATTAATTCATAATGGTGCATATACGAGATAGACTATACAAATACATCAGTTTAGTTTTCATACTTAACATCTACTTTTTTGTTAGGGTAAATGAATAAACATTTTCATGTTATTGTATTTCATGTTTCATGTTATGTTTTCACTCATTGTCAACTAAAGAACTCATATACAACCTATTTTTTAGGATTTCAAACCCCTCCCCTATGATCGAATCTTAAGATTTGAACGGATCGCTTTTTTTCTGGATTTTTAACCCGCTCTCCTTTAGGAGATTACGTAATTCTTGAACGACCCCTTCCTTCTTTTTGTAGAATATGTAACTCATACTTAAGGTGATTTCGACTATTGAACATGATTTTATCTTTCAGAATGATCATTCAAACTTGTCCGACTGCGTGAAGGGGTGGCTCAAACTACTTGAGGATGACTCTACCAATAAGGAGGTACGAAATAGTATTGAATCTCGCTTCAAGAAGACTATGACGAACTGGACTAACTGGCATCTGTTAGCCCATCTATTGGATCCTCGCGATCAGGCAGATTGGCCAATGCTGCCTGACGATCTTGCAAACCAGGCAAGACACCATGTGATGGAGATGGGATTTATTCAGCCACTGGCCGCATACGAAACAATGGACACTTCTTCCGGGTTCCCGAAACTAGTCTTCAATACCCAAATCAAAGCGGTACATCCCACCAAGTATTGGGCATATGTATCGAAAGTTACTACCGAACAAACTTTTAAAGAATTTGCAGACATGATGTATAAAATCTTTCTTCTTCCTCCATCTTCGACCGGCATCGAGCAGATATTTTCTACTGCCGGCCTGATTCAATCTAAATTACGAAATAGACTCTCTGTCACGAAGGTTGGCCGTCTGGTGACGGTCTCAAGACTTTTGTTTCTCAAGACTCAACCAACTATCAACGCTTCAACGGCGGTTGTGTGTCTATTGCTGCTCCTACAATCATTCAATTTGATATTGACATCTTCGGTCACAGTGGTCCATTCTCAGTGAATCTTGTATCATTCTCTTCGAGGTGCAGTGATCCGTGATTCTGTGAAGGAATTATTCGTCGTCTACGCTCCGTTTATCCAATAATTGAGGATATTGTGTCGTCGCATCGCCTTCCTGATTACATCTCACTTCCGTAGTTTGTGGCCTGTTGTGACAAGTTTCTAGATATCGTGCACGTCATGCAAGCGTTTCTGTAATTCTACAATGAAGAAGGTGTAACTAGCTTTCGCGATTCATCAAGCTATTGTGGTATATCGGTCACCGTTGCTGTCTAGCATCCAAATATACTGCGTTCGATCCCTGGTTGATACACTTCTTTTTTCCAATATTGCTTTGAAGCATGACGAATAACAAGAAGTCTGCCAAAGCCAAAGAGGTGGCTAGTTCCACGAGTTCGGCTGATCTTACAATACAGCAAGAAATTCAGCGGCTCAGAAATGATTTCTTGGAGTTAAAACAGGAAATCAAAAGTGAAATAGTCGGTGTGATCAATGCCTCTGTGTTGAACTTGCAAAAGGATCTGGATGAGAAAAACGCCAGAATTGAGACTCTAGAGAGCGAAGTCTCGTCCCTGAAGGAAATCTTGATAACTAATGAGATGTACAAATTAAAGGAAGAAAGGAAAGCCATATCTTGCAATTTGGTCATTCGTGGTGTGATGGAAAATGCGCCAGAGTCACAAACTAACTTGGACCTAACGATTTCTAGGATAATGGAAGAAATTGTACCAAACACACATATTTCAGTCATGAAATCGCACAGAGTTGGTAAGCCTAATTAAAATAGACCACGTCCGATCAAAATTGTTTTGGATGGCAGAGAAACAAGAAACACTGTACTTAAAGCTTCACGAACACAAAGAAGTGTACTGAAGCAAAAACGAATGTTTATCGATGCGGATCGCACTTTTCTGGATAGGCAAGAGGCTTACAGACTGAGAGAGAAAATGAAATCCCTCCGAAGTCAGTATCCCGATGACGAAATATACATCCGTCGTGGTGTATTGATGATGAATGGTTCTTTCTGAGGTTGATCGTGAAGAACCCCTGCGACAAATCTTCCCATGCAAGTGACTGGCCTCGAGTGAAAACAACAAATCCCTATCCTTGATTTTATCAAATGTTAGATCACTTGTTAACAAAAAATCTGAATTAGAACTTTTTGTATCTTCCTTTTACAACAGATTATCTTACCTATGTATCACTGAATCTTGGTTGCACGACGATTATCCGGATAACTTGTTGCATATTCCAAACTATGGTGTCGAACGAATGGATAGAGCTAACCGGCTTGGCGGTGGTGTTTGCATTTTTTTTAAAAATAATCTGTTCCTTAAACGCTATTATCCACCTGATCATCCCGACTTCATGGAATCTGTTTGGTTGGTGGATTTCTCTCATGAAACCATACTTGTTGTTACCTATGTTCCGCCTCATGAATCCACCATGTACAAGGATGTTATAAACGACTTTTTCTCCTATCATATTGGGAACCTAATGAGTCGGTACTCAAATTTCAAAGTCATTTTGGCTGGTGATTTTAACAAATTTTGTGTGAATGGCATTGGAGAATTATTTGGTTTGCTCAATATTGTGGACAAGCCTACAAGAGGAAGCAACGTTTTGGACTATGTTTTGGTCAGTAATTGCTTTTCCAATAGCAAGTGTGAGATCGGGCCTCCCTTCGGAAAATCTGACCACAACACCATTCATGTCGAATTAAAGTCAGTTATAAAAGACGTGATAAAGCATAATATTGTTGTATATGACTTTAGAGATAGACACATTGCTTTATTTTTGCAGAAATTGTCTACCGTGAACTTTCATGACATGTATCGCATGACTGACATTAATTTGAAGGCAGAGTTTCTTAAAAATTCTCTAAATGATGCATTTTCTGTTATTCCAAGGAAAACTGTGGTGATGACCAACAAAGACAAGCAGTGGCTTACTCCTTATCTAAAAGGTCTCATTAATGAAAGATGGGAAGCCTTCCGCAACTGTGATTGGGGAAAGTACAATTATTTGAGGACTAAGGTGAAAAACGGCATTACACATGCAAAATTAACGTGGATACATCAATGCGAAGAGTCCTCGAAGGGTATGTGGCAAATGGTGAATTATCTTACTGATCGCAACCAAAAACCCAGATTACACGATGTGCTGATGAAAACTGAAGACTGTTCGTTGCCTGACTTAACAGAGAGGATCAATGGGATTTTTCGGGAATCATTCTCTCCAAGGTCTCCAGAGTTTTCGATATTCATGATGAGATCTTCTGTGAAGATGATGGATGGTTTCCTTTGGTAGATCAGGACTGGATTTTTAAAGAATTGTGCAATTTGAATGTTAAAAAGTCAAATGGATTATATGACATTTCTCCGCGTCTGTATGTTGCAGCTGCGCACTTACTGGATGGTCCCTTAGCACATATCATTAACACATGTATTCTAACAAGAACTGTTCCTGATTTGTAGAAGATAAGTCGCGTCATTCCGATTCCGAAAACTTCTCGTCCTGGATTATCTACACTTCGGCCCATTTCACTTTTGCAAATACCTGCGAAGCTCCTTGAAAAGGCAATTCTTCAGGACGTCAAGACCAAGATGCTGGGCTACATAGATAGAACTCAATACGGCTTTCAACCCAAGCTATCAACCACCTCTGCCATCATAAAGTTGCATGATGTAATGACAAAGTGGCTAGATTCTGAGCTGTGCAATGGTTTGAGTGTTATATTTTTTGATATAAGCAAATCATTTGACACTGTGCCGCACCATCTACTTCTTCGTAAGCTCATTTCGAAATCCACTGTCCATGGTGGTCAAATTCCCTTTGGTTTTATTAAGTGGTTGTATTCTTATTTGAACAATCGGTTTCAATCAGTATGCATAAATGGTGTGTACAGCAACTTTTCAGAAGTGACAAGCGGAGTGCCTCAGGGCTCGCTGATTGGACCTCTGCTATACATATTTTTTGCAAGTGATCTACAATTATGTCATTGTTTTCCTGATGTTGCATTAATAAAATACGCTGATGATACTGCTGTTGCAGTGACAATTTTTGAACAAAAGGCTGAACGAAAAAATGATGTCATCAACTTTGTGAATTCTTGGTGTCTTGAAAACGAAATGAATTTAAATCTCACCAAAACCAAACACCTGTTTGTTAGTCGAAGTATCGATGTAAACAGAATCTCATCGCAGTTTACCATTGAGCTCTCGCCAACTGTTAAGTATCTCGGTGTTTATTTCAATGAAAATTATACATGGAAAGATCATTTTCAGCATATCGCAAAGCAAGCCCGTAAAAGCCATTATGCTCTTCAATCCTTGCGCTTTTCCTTGTCCAGCGAACAATTGAAATCAGTATACATATCAACTATCAGGAATGCTATGGAGTACGCGTCTGCGGCTTTCTGTGGTGCATCAAGATCAGAAGTTCAAATTTTAACTAAAATTCAGGACCGCTGTCACAGACTTTTTTGTGAATCAACCGACTGCGAATGTCTCCCGCCCCTAATTCAACGATTTGAATATTTTGCTTGTGAAATTTGGAAGACAATCATGGAAACTGACTCACACCCGCTGAATTATCTGATCCCTACGAAGCTGCCATCTGGACGTTTTTCTGTTCCTAAAAGTAGAACAATCCGAAGACAGAAAACTTTTATTCATAAAGTCATAGAACTACATAACCTCAAGTTTGTGCGTTGATTTTCCTTGTATTCACTTGAATTTGATTTTCATTTTCATTCTATAAATAAAAAACCTCTATCTATCTATCTATCTATCTAAGATATATTGATGAAGACGATGATGAAGCTGTAGAACTGGAAGAGACTCTAGAAGATGCATAAACATTGTTTTGTATCAATTGTTAGATTTTTGTACCTCGAGGTCGTTTCGTCAAGCTATACGTCTTTATTTTGAATGTTGAGTTAGTTTTAGTATCGATACTATACATACAACAATCCAAAGTAATTGATTGTTCAAAATAGCCTTAGATAGAGGATGACGGGTCTAGTCATATTATCCGACAAAAGATACTCTCATCAATATTCATTATTAAAGAAGATAGTTCGTATCAGAAAATAGGACTAAATCCTTCAATTTCTGTACCAATCTGGTCAAACATTTCTAACAGCCAGTTTCTTTGGATGTAAATGTAAAGTATTTCAGTCAGGGTTGGCAAAACCCGGGCTTGGTTTGAAAAAACCCGTCCCGCAGGTAAAACGGGATAAACGGGCGGGTTTTTCGGGTTTTTTCAAGTTAAATCGTCCCTGCAAATTTAGATAATCTGCAATTACCCATATGGTTACATAGCAATGCAGTTGACAACATCCGTGATTAAAGTCCTGGTAAACAAGGGGACCATGTCACATCAAGTTGAAGATGGCCATGTACGAGCCGTACAAATGCATTATAATAATGAGGGCCCGAGGCGAGGATGCCACATCACAATCGGGTGCTGGATCATATTAAGAGGGCCCCAGTTATAACATTACAGGGACCTCATCTCATCATATCTGGAGGGTCCCTCCTGACTACGTCTGAGGGGCTACGAATACCATTATCGGTACTGCAAATCTACGTATTCGATACATCCCGACCTTAAATGTAGAACTAGTGACTATACGATAAATACGAACTATGGTACTGTTATTTAAGTGCATGACTAGTGACTGCCTACATATTTTCTTACTTTCTTATTAATCTGATTTTTGCATTACGTTGTAGCTAGTAAATAATTTTATAATTCACAATCTTACTTTATTTCAGATTGAGAATACCGACATTCGAAATATTCGATTGAGCGCATAGTAGGCCAACACTACAGTCTACTTTACGATTTTTATAGACGATGTAGCAAATCAACAGTCGAGGTGCTAATCATGTGATTAGTGAATTGCAACCACTTCCGCGATGAACCAATCACAACTGACCAATTTCTTTCAGCATGGAACATCTCGAGATACCGTATTTCCTCTACTATAAGCACTCTTCTAAGTTTCTAACTCTAATACTGTAAGCGACACCTTCAAAAATCGTCCGTGTCTCCAATATAAGCAACAACATGTAAAGTGAGTAAAACGTTTGTGTAATCTGAATAGGAAATCATAACATTTGGGGATGATGGAAATCAAAGAAATTGCATGCAATGTGTTTATCTTCCATTCAGAGTATACAAACGTTTGACTCACTCTGTACTATACGTACAATTTATATTTATTATTATATTATATTTATATTATATTTATATTATATTTATATCTTTATTATTATTTTGAACATAATTCTGGGCACAGTCACTGTCTGAGGCTCTCATATGGAATATGAAGTTCGAAAAAACCGTTCTACCCACGGGTTTCTTCATCTTGATTTTTGAAACAACTCCTTAGATGTTTTCCTCACGGGTTTCTTCATTTTGATCTTCTAATCTATAACCTTACCTAAAGAATAGGCATATCATATGGAATATGAAGTTTGAAAAAAACCCGTTTTTTCATCGTGATAGCCCAATCTGATAAATATCATGTAAAATATGAATTTTGAAAAACCCGTTTTACCCACGGGTTTTTTCATCTTGAAAAAACCCGTCCCACCCGCCCCGGGTGAAACGGGTTTTACCCGCGGGCGGGTAAAACGGGTTGCCAACCCTGATTTCAGTGGAGTATACTAATTATAAATTTCCTTCTGTTTGATGTGATGAGAGAAGTCATTTTTATTGATAAAAATAATGTATTAGGACGAGGTCTTTCGACCACACCAAACGACCATCCTCAGATAATCCAAAAAATAAAATGAATTGAAATTATGATATGAAAGTTCTTATGACCATATTTTACCCCGTTTTGACCATATTTTTTATATAAAGTTCAATTTATAGACCTCTACAGATGTGTTTTCTCTCTGATAATACAATAATAGAAAAAAACTTATAAATTTTAGATAACAGCCAATCTTGTGTAAAGTATTCGTAAATGTAGGTGAGAGAATAACTTCATATGATTCCTTATTTAGATAGCCTGTAATTATCTGAATATTTGGTACGGCTAAAATACAGTAGCCTATACTAAGTACTCACCGATATTTTCTCATGATATTGTATTTTAATCATGGTTTACATTACACTGATGTGTGCAATGTAGTTTGATTTTTCAATAAAGTGATAATTATATAATAAGAGATTACCTCTTAATTTCAGGAAAATCGAAATAATTAGATTAAATCCGAAAAACCCGGTATAAAAAACCCGAAAAAACCCGCCCGGATATAACCCGATAAAACCCCGGGTGGGTTTTTTTGCTGACCAACCCTGCCACTGGTGTGGATGTAAATACCACGCAGTGAGAAATGTGTATATCATACATTCGATCGGATCGTCAATTTCGCAGGTGTTCCATTCCTACTCACCTTATGGCACATACCCACACCCAAAATTGAAAAGTCAGAATTTTTCAATACTCAGCTTTTTGTAACTATTTTCTATAGTAGAATTTTTGATTAAGGGTACCTACGCTGCTAATTCTTACTCATTGGTTTATTTGACAACTTTCTATGGTGCATTGGTAATCAATTCGATCAGGCATCATTAGGTAGACATTTTCCTCATTTGTTTCGCTCCCATCTTACACGATAATAATGGGCAATTGTGATTCTAGGCTAGACTCACATAAGCATCAGTTAATAGATGTAATATGCAATGTTCTGACATCCCTGCCAATATTGATGAAATGAGCTGTAATAGCGTGGTAGGCTAGACTCTTCGCACGATTGAAACCACTGCCAACTTTCATCAAGACTGCAGTAGCAAATATAAATGAATGTTTCCTCAACCATACATAGACTGCACATTTATCTCTAGCAAAAGCAGCAGCGAATAAACGCGTAAATCAGGGGTTTTTTTCAAGAATATATTGACGACACATTTATTTCTAATAAATGATCCGTAGTTCATCATTTTCGAACACCACCATGTGAAGGTTGGCCTTTAGCAGTGATGAGCAACCAAGTTGGAATAGCGGACTACCGATTTTGAAAGGCAGTTGTAGGCTAAAATCATTCCTTTGTTGTGCACTTAAATAAAGTACACTAGACAATACAGTTCGTGTCTTTGCAAGACATAACTGTACAGGTAAATGTGCACAGCAGCATTGTGCAGAACTAATTTATTGCGAGTGGAATGAACCATGTTCGTGTTTGATCATTGAATATCAGCGATTATTACATCACATTGCTCATTTTTTATCAGGCAATGACCTTGCAAATTTTAAAGATCCCTGAACCTTAGAAACACACTTTGTAGGTCAAAGTCGGATTGGGTCATTTTTTACACCTCCGATTCAAATGTCCGCGGGCCACTTCAGAGTTCAGATATTAGAAATGATGAGGAGCCACGCATTGCCCAGCTTGGACCTATAGTATGCCTATCAGATCAAAATTCAGCATGTTTTACCCAAGATTATTGCGGCTCGTCAGTTCGGCTCCACTACATCAATACACCGCTCAGATCGGTTTGAATATTTTCAAAATTCATCGGCTCGCGACTTGTCTGGACGAGCCGTTTGTATCTCTAGTGTTGGCTCTCAGAATTCATATTAGAGCTATGTCCTCATTAGAAGATAATGACTCACTTGTTGTCTCAGAGAGACAGTGATTGAAGTTCTTCGCATACTATTCCTCCGAAAATTCATGATGGACGGATCGAAGGTGAACGAAAAGATAGAACGAAGATGATCGGTTCAGAGAAGCCTTCACTCGCCCTCGAAGTCAAAATGCGTCGAAACCGTAACACGTTATGGCGAGCAATCGCCTTCAAGCGACAACTTCACTGTCTTCCCCTCTGCTACTCTCCTTGACAGCGTTGCACCGTCAAATCTTCCCTCCTCGTACACTGCTATCGATGTTACCGGGGAGACGCAAGTGACGTTCTAGGTCTCTGTCATTTTATCCGCTGGAATCGATCCAACCAACGCTGTTTGATGAAATGTCGGTCAGTGACGATGCGATCGGGAAGAGATTACGCATTCAGACGACCGACAACTGTTCGATCTTTCAGGACATTGATATGGTTATAAATAGTTGAATCGAAAGAAAAGTTCTATCGATTCGAAGGGTCGAATGAACTCAATGACAATACCACCAGTTGTTCCTCTTCGGCAAGCATTTCAGAAATACATATCCGAATCAAGTGTTGGTTCGTCTTGTCTGATTTGTAAGTGATCTAATAGAACACAATTGTGATAAATGTGAGAAATAGCCGAACAGTTTTCTGTTATGTTAATCAGCAAAAACCTCTGCACAGTTTCACTGTCACTAAAATCTGTTCATAGAATCTGTTAAAGTCAAGTTATTTGGGATCTTCTGTAGAAAGCCCCGCCAAAAAAAACTCCTGCTGAACATGAGCCCAATAATGACACAATAACAATTTAGTGAATTTGATTTATATTCAGAGGGTGAGATAAAGATGACCGAAGTCTGGTCTTGTAGGAGCGCCGAAAATTCCGATAAATTCATGGTTCGTTCACGTTGAAATCGGGGCTGACCTGAAAATTTGAATTTCAAGTTTCTAGAATCTATGCGCGAGTGACGATGCTTCTTGGCACTGAAAGCTTGTCCGCTTGTACTTATTGGTTTTAGCTTATTTTGTGCATAATTTTGCCATTCAATGCGAATAAAATTGCCGGGGAGAGCACTTGTTTTTTTTTATTAGGATGCATAAATGTATAAGTCAGCAGACAAGTTCGTCACACTTTCAACGCGACGTGGCGGGACTGTTTCCTCAAATCTCAAACTTTACATTAGCGGTGGGGGCTTTCTACAAACGTCCGTTATTTCTACATTAAACCCATAAAAACATGTTAGTAATATGATCCAATACTGTCCTCAATAAATGTTATACGCGTATTCTCTTATCTATCATGTCAAGTGAATCCAATCTCAATATCAAGTCGCTATATGCTAGTCGCTTGAAATTGTGTGTCGAGATCTCGTCTATTCGTGGTTTGATAGATTGCGTAAAAAATTTACACTAGTTTTTCATAAGGTACTCTGAAAAAACTTAATCGTATAGAAGAAATCATCGAGTCCCTGCCTTCACCAAATGACTCGATCATTTGTGGAAGAAGCCCACTCAGGAATCGAATATCTTATCAATGCTTTCGTCGACAAAGCTCGGAAAGAAATTATATCAAAATGTAAGTAATTCCTATCGGAGAACACAAAGGATCGGTACGAGTAGGCCAAACGATATGCGTCCTTGACAACTGTTGATTGGAGAAGTGTGCTTTAGATTAATAAGACTATGCTGTCGAGGATACAGATGATTGTCCTATCTTTGTTCGTGTTGTGGATGGACTTGAACTCACACCTGATCATTACAAATGCAAAGTTGAGCATCCTGTGAAGGTGATATTTTGGTCTTGCTTCAGCTGATGCGGTCTTATTCGAGCTTATATTGTGGATGGAAACCTGAATAGCGACGGATACATTGAGAAGATATTCGATTCCTGAGTGCCTCCCCTAATGATTGAGTCATGTGATGAAGGCAGAAGCTGCTGTCAACAACATAACGGGCTCTGGCTTGTATAAGCCGGAAATCATTGAGCATCGAAGATTCTGGAATCAGAGTGCTATCTCGGCCGGCATCATTAGTGGACGTGAACCCTGGCGAGAACCTGTGAGCGATTGTCATGAGTCGGATAAGAAGGAAGGATAAGGACGTGGTACCACGTCGACGAAATCAAGGATATGTACCAAAATCTAATGAATTCATTGAGAGATCGTGTGATGGCCGTGATTCAGTCAGAAGGACATTATACACGAAACTTTAACGTCTGTTGCGGCATGCATTGTTGCTCATGTTCGAATTGTGCAGCTGCAGATATTACTAAGTCGTACAACTATCACTATGAAGATGAATAATTTATCATCTACATATTCTTAATTTTTGTAATATTATGAGGTGTTGCAAACTTGCTGTCACATACTGTACATTTGGCTATATGCATAATCCTAGGTAAGCCACGTTTTTAAACAATTCAATTGGAAATATCTACTTAGTTTTCGAAACGGGTAGAATCTTACATTGCAATTTTCAAATATGCTGGAAGCAACTCCCCGAGTGGATCCATTGAATCACAATTGTCACTGCAATCAGAAGCTGTTCAAATTGTTATTGAAATCACAGTTACTGAAAAGAGTTTAAATAATTACTAATGCTAAAAAGAGTTTCAGTTGCATTCAGTGCTCACCATATACTGAGGATGGTTCGCAAACCAGGATGAAGTCATTTCTATGTAATTCAATACATACTACATTTCCATCTCCATCAAGTTACTGGCCCGAGTCGACAAGCGCCGGTCGAGTCGGCTGGAGTTTTTCGACCAGTGCCTGACCCGTCGGTCGAGCCATTCCGTCATGGATTTATGGGTCAAGAATTTGGAGTTAAGAGTCAAATACCGGTCATTCAACCACAATAGCATAACAGAAGGAAATGACTTTGTTTTCTTTTGTCTTATTAAGCAAAATTGAAAATGAGGAGATTCTAAGTGTGTATTCGTTGGTTGTATAATCCAAACGTAGAAGAAGACTGATATTACCACAAGAAATGACAACGCGAAGGCAAAATGGATTCGTGCTATCATGGTCTGTGATGTTTAATACCTCTCGTTAAGCTTGATCTTTGAGCTTAATTGTTTTTGCCAAATGATGTCAGCAACTTCAATTTCTCATGATCTCCCCGATTCTCATTGGAGATTCATTGTATGTTTTTTCTGAAATAAAACGCTTATTCACAATGAATATATTGATAATGAAGTACCCCACGAAAGTTATGGTGTGGTCAGTTATTTCCATGAGATGATCTGGACGACCGCACATCGTCGAAGGGAATATGAACACCGACCAATATGTCCACGTTTTGACATCTCTCTTCATGACTGATTTCCCTATGGGGATTTGGTATTAATGCATGTGCTTATGCGTGTTTCATTTTTGTGTTTTTTGGCGCCCGACTGTAGCCTAACCCGATTGAGACTCTTTGGGCAATAATGAAACGGCGTGACACAGACTATGACGACGAAGCAGGAGGTCATTTTAGTAATCATTATAAAGCCTAGCTAAGAGATGAAATCGATGCAGGAGACCTACAGGAAACTCATAGCCTCTATGCCTGATCGTGTCGAGGCGGTGATCAAAGTAAAAGGTGGTCACACAAAATACTGAATTTTTCGTGCATTTTCGTGCTTTTCTGTCTGATGTTCAAATGAATACATTCGTAACATTTTGGATAAATTTTACGCTTTAATAGATATCTCTTTCAATATGCTAAAAGATAGTTAATACTCGAAACAGTGTGCATCTACTCACGCATTGCTGAACAGCCTTTGGAACTTCTTTCCCCCCCCCACATTTCTATTGTTGACACCCGGAAGTGTTGCTTCGTCAATGATCTTCTCTTGCTCCTACGGGCAGTCTCACTAACGTCGCATAGCGCTGAGTGTGCAAAACTCATCTGACTTGTAGAACATTTACAGCCTCAGAATTAGACAACTGCTCGTCATTTGTCTGTAGACTACAATCACACGAAGTTCATGATCACAGCTGTACCTTGTATATTCTAACTGAAAGGGAGCAATCCTTCATCCTATAGGGCTCAAGTAAGACTTCTCAGTCGTGTTGTAGTGTCACTCAGTGACAGATCAAGTCTATTCTAAACAAAATGTGACTAACGTTGGCGAAATTTGATGATTTTGGAAAACTTGAAAATGTGGGGGTGGGGGAAAGAAGAAGTACCCAGCTTTAAATAAAAATAATGAAAAATCGAAGGGGGTGTCCAATAATTTGTCTCCTACTGTAATTGCGAACAAAGCTCAAAGTTACCAATTGAAATTTCGGTTTTACTAAATTCATCATTGCTACGCTAAGTTAGGCAGGATTTATACTTTTATTTGTCAATGCTGACAAAATTTGCCAGAAGTGTCCCTGTCAGCCAATCAAGTTATCATGTGATGAATGGCTTCCAATTATGCAACTGTCTTAAAACCGGACGCTTTCCAAATCTAGGCAACGCATTCTAGGACAATTTCTCAAATTGATACGACAATTCCATAGGCAATTCCCTACTCCATGGACAATTCTAAGCATCTGCAAATTGTCTTCATTTTTAATAACTGCCCTGTGGGAACGCATCTTGCTAATATCAACAGATTATCTGGCGAGGTAGCGATTTTGTGGATAATTTTTTTAAAGGTTCATTTTCGTGTAAAAACTATCTCCGCATGTGAAAATGGTCATAATTTATCCAAAAACATGTGTAAAATTAAAAAACGACAGGTGGCGAAAAAGTTGCTATAGTTAGTTGGTAGATATTTGTTTACTAATGCGAGCTGATTTTTCGCCAACCGGCGAAATCGTGGATATTGTAGCAACTAATTAGTGGTAAGTAGTAATGTTCGTATATTACCTTCACATGAAAATGTATTGTGTTCTCAGTCTGATCTGATAAAAAGGGATTTTTTTTAATTCACGAAGGCTTAAACTAAAAAAAGTATTTATCTTCCATAAATGTCGCAGTAAATACTATGATATTATTCAAATATTTGTCATTGTTGTAAATTATTGAATGTCAAGAGATGTTATGAAAATTGATATAAGCGGATTCTCTATATTCTTATCATTATCAAAGAATGATAGTCTGCACTTATTTCTTAGATAGATTAGCCATGTGTGTGGGATAGCGAGGAGGTGAGGGAGAGAATAGAGCCTCGGCAATAGAGGCGGATTACTAAAGAAAATAAGAGTGAAAGTCAAAAGTAGAAGGTGACATATAAGCGCGAATTGTCGCCGGCGAACTTCGCCAGCGAATATCCCGCAAATATGACTGAACTTTAGCATGATATTCTGCAGCTGACATTCGCCAGTTTTTCGCAAGATTCGTTCCCACAGGGTGTCGTGAAATAATCTTGGAAAATGTATATTCTACTAATAAAATATTTAAAGCAGTATACATTTTATATATATTTAAGAAAATGTTTGACAACATTTGTCTCTTTTACTGTTTCCCATATGACCATCAAAACCATATATTAATACGTAAATACGTACAGATGCTATCTCACATTGGAAGTGTCTTGACGGTTCCTTGACTTTTTGAAATGAAGCTGGCATCATCAATGCCGCAATATTTATCTTTATTCGAAGTAAGATCGGATCAACGAAATCAGATCATTTTCAGAGATACCTTTTATTTTCGCATAACGATGCTTTCATTTAAAATTTTCAATTCTGAAGTTAATTGCCACGATTTCAGGTAGTTACCAGACTCACTTTCAGTTTGATACTTGAATCTCAAGTGTTCCGGAAATTACGAAATCTGCTGGTGTTGCGTTTCTTATTGATAGTTTGTATTTGATCAGCTATGATTCTCATTTTCGATGCTTCAAGGCTATAAAACCTTCAAATTTTTTAGTTCACAATTATAACCGCATTATGAAGCATAATTATCTTGTCATGTGTAGAAATTTAATTCTACCATGTTTCGATTGACACATAGGATTACTAAAAATTGACATACTGATTCGATCAACCATTAGGAATTTTTTTCCAAAACCCAATTTTGTATAGCCAACATGTTCATATTTTATATTGCAGCATGCAGGACTATCGCATAGTCGGTTCAATTCAAGTCCATCATGAAAGTGTGAAAGCGATGAAACAACAGCAATCAACACACACTTCATATGAAAGATCAATCAATTCAACTGAAATTCGGGAATGTGGACAATTATGTGCATGCCAAAAGTGGGCCACACCCGCGGTCACTATTTAGGCCCATCAGCTGTCCCGGATCTTCTTTGGAGACACTTTCCTTTGTACAACATAAATGTACATCCTCAAATTTGTAATTGCGACAAGATATAATGATAATTTTCAGTCATGCGTCCATTTCCGAGACCAATTATACTTACTGCCGCAGAAGTGAATGCGAGTCAAACAACTTCCTAGATATTTGGTAATTTTTCGAATATTATCAAACAGTGAGCAGTCCTTATATCTCTAAATTTTGAACCTAACATTTCATCATCATACACTGCGCTCATTTAAGCCCCAAAAACTCTGGCGACAGTTCGGCCGCTATTTTATCGAAAGAGCAACAATTCTCGATTTTGAACCTATTTTTGCAATCTAGGTATCATACATCGCTGCAACATTTTGATGCAAGAAAACACCAAAGATATTTTTGGATCGTACTTGATTCAATATTGCTTGTCTGAAATTTCATTTCCGAACGAGGCCTCGAGGAATTAAGAGAAAGAATGATAAACACATTTATTTGGCTCAGCAATCGTAAACATTACCAAACTGATGAAGATCCATTCATTATCAGCGAATAATTGATCACACCATATCCGTCCTCATTGGCAAACAATTAAGTCAGCTGGAAAGCTATGAAAGTGTGCTATCAACATTGACAGAAATATGGTGACCATCTGTCAGTATACTTTAATTTGTGCCACAGTCTATCTCATGTTAATCTACATCTCGGCATCTATTTGTTTACAAAAACGTATATTTTGTTCTGACGAAACTTTGTTGTCCATCTAAATCCAGATAATGGCTGCCATAAGAAAAACATAAAAATTCAAGCAACAAATTAATATATTAAAAGAATTTCAAAGAATTTGGAATGGCACCATGCAAATACTGTCTTCATCCGCAAAATTTTCTGTGATGATGAGATGGCTGGGAGTCGTTAATCGTCCTGCAACAAGAAGAAATGAATTTCTGACATTAGACATTCAGATTGATATACAAGGTAAATCATAGCCGAAATGCATTTATCTTCGGATAGAAATGGAGCATTTTCATTAAAGAGGGTGTTTTATACAGCCTTTTACCCCTTTTGCATCCTGGATTGCAACTTTTGCCAAATTAAATATTTTACCTGTCACAAAGGATTTAATTAATGATGCAAGCATAATATTCGTCAGTGTTATAGTGTTCGATGAATGTCACGTGTTGAATCATGCCATGCTGAACGATTGTATCGTCTTTCACTTCCTGTGATCAAGCCGACTAGGCGAAACGTCAGGAGAGCTACGTAATACAAGTATATACATTGGTACCTGTGGAAGTTTTTCTCTGGTTTTCTCAGCATAATATGAATTCAGCTCTAGCTTATGATCACGGCTTTGGATAAAACAGTTAACCGTTGCTTACGGCAAACGGGCACCGCACGACTTTGGCTCATACTTGTATTTGAGTTATATTTCTGCGCCTGAAAGCAACTGCAGTCAAATATCATGAGTCGGGAGGTCTGAATTTTCATACAAAGCGGATGATGTATAGATTGCGATCAGTTCTACAGTTCTATGTGTGCTCATATGGAGATATTTTGCTGAATAAGTTCCATGACAAAGGATAAGTGTTTATTACAACAAGTTCGGTACATCTGGCAGGAACCTTTCCAAAGCAACGTCATACAATGCGCGGAGAACGAATAGAAATCCATAAACCTACAGTAATTGAGCACTAAAACATCAAGATGAATGGAATGGACAGGGTCGACCAAATGATGCAAGCCCAATCTTCACTGTTACCTTAAGACATTTGCTTCGCCAAAAAAGTGGTTTACATATGCTACAGAGATTGGGAATAGTAAATGGTTTTGTATTGACTGAAAATCTGAAAAAACATGACAAATTTGATGAGCTTGAAAACTTGAGCGATAGTCAACTTGTCGTCGAATCTCTACTTCATCCAGCCAGTACAAACAGTGTCGCACGTCCACTAACAAACCGTCAGCATTCGTTGGTGAGAATTCTGTCAATGTCCACTAGACCTATACCAACACGTCCATGCCGATGTTGTCGATAAAAAAGGCCGAAGTGGAACAAACGAATTCGTGAGTCGACATATTTCCGTAATGTATGCCATGATCATCCAACGTTTCATATGGGTGACTGCTCCATTCTTCTTTATGAAAGCAGCATAGCTTCATATTGTGTGACAATTGTCAAGTCAGCTTTTAGTTTTTGTATTTTACTCCATGTTTCGTGTTTCGTGAACTTAATAGAATTACACCAGTCTACTTAACTGGAATTTGATCGGAAAGCTATTGTAATGAAATTATTCAATTTATAAATTTAGTTTTACATAGAAATTCAACATTGTTGGATCATATGAGCCAGAAATTTGATGCTATTTTATTTTCAATAGCCGTGTGCAAAGGGTTAATGGCATAAACTTTCCAAATGGTAGAAGCCACTGAATAGTGTTATACTTCTGTAGTACAATAGCTTTGCGTCACAGGATTTCAACTTGTGATGAATTTGTGCAAAATGACGATATTGAGTTTACATGACATTTCAAGATATTAATGGATATCCGCGCGATTATCTGAGGCTACAATGTATGAATAATAGCCATCTGAAGGTGACTTTAATGACGACAAGTTCATGCGCTCGCTGCTAGGGCTTAAAACCATGTGCAACGTCTATCGCCAAAGAAAAAAGTATTGCATCATATCAATTAAAAATGCTCCTATAACATGTACTTGGACTTATCAATAACGAAATCAAGTGACTTGTTTTTATTTGAAAGGTGCGCGTTAACTCTTCATTGGCAATGGAAGCAAGCCTCTTGTTTCCATTGTCAGTGACGAGTTAACTCGCCCGTGGCTTAATCGCGTCAAATTACGGATTAATTCTATCTGCTCAGAAGTTTAGCAATTTCATGGTATGACTCCTGCCTCATCATCAAATACTAGCCATCTTCAAGCACTTTCTCAAGTCACGGCAGGGAGAATTAGCAATCACATCGATCGACTCATCGCATGATATTCAGGTATCGATGCAAGAATGACATCAATTTACATGCACATGTATTATACCAATAGATTCTGTACATCATTAATGAAATATTGGATATAAAGATATCATCATTGCTGTGTAGGCCACGTACAAAATGTCGAGGCATCAATCTCATAGTAAAACTTATAAAAACCTTACATAAACAGGTACCACAATGTACGTTGTTTATATAGATGTACACTTGCGTATGTATTAGCAATGTCAAAAATACGTTCTTTGCTCGTCTTACATACACACTACACAGGGCACACACAAGAAAACAGAAAGAAATGTTTACAATCAAGTATATTGCCTCCAAATCTTTAAAACAGTATGCAAGCCTACTAATTCTTAATTTTCGAGTTTTCTTTTTCATATGCCATAATCCTACAGATCAGCTTGTAAATGTAAATATGAATCAGATAACATTTAAAAACATGCAATTGGGCTTTTCAGGTTGATCTACGCTGAAGTGTAATGAAAATACCCAATTAAATTGAAATTTTATCGAACATTTACATGTTTTCAGCACATCTAATATACTCGTACATGTAATACAGGGTGTCCCAAAAATTGGCACAGCTTTTAACTTCCATGGTAGAACGACTTTTTGCGCTCGAAAATCATTTTCTAAATGAAAAATAACATGGGAATATCATGAGGTTACAGCATTTACAGCGAATGTTCAAAATATCGTCCATCTACGAATAATAAAACATTCACTCTCTTTAGATATTGTCAACAGCATTTGTGATTTCTTCATGGTTGGTTTCATCAAACTTTGTACCGATTTTCCCTTTGGTTCGTCAATAGTTTTTGGCCTTCAATTATGATACCTGTCCTTCAATAACTATCCAAAGCCGCCAATCTCCAGGGATGTGATTGACCTAACGATAATAATCAGGAAACCCATTTTTGAAGGGGCCCAGTATAAACAGTCATTGCTACATCAACAGTAGAGCTACTAGTTTGGGACATTCACATATAGCCTGGTATAGTTCGATTAGAAGCAACTAATTTGTTAGTATTGAACCCATGCTTAGGCTGAAAATGTTGGCTGGCATTAATGAAAATGAAGTGGTACAAGAATAAAAATGGGTTTGAGAAATAAATAAACGGCTATGTTACTGTCAAAGACGATTAAGCAATATATGAAGTCCCACCCAACCCCCATACTTATTTTGCAGAGTCTGCCTTGTCTCAAAAATGACCGAAATCAACCCAACAAATCAGGATTTCCTGATAAATGAGGAAAAATCACATCAATGAAACACGGGAGCCGTTTTCTTGTTTCAAAGCTGCGTCCAAAAACCCTCTTAAGAAATTTGAGCTCTCTTTAAGTCACGGTGGCATGACGAGGAAAGTGAGGTGATGCTTTATCTTATTGGAAAGCTGCTGTGGAATAGCAAGCATTTTTTCGATTAACCTTGACATGCGGAATGAAGTCATTCTTCAGCATTTGATTGTAATTATTGCCGTTGAGTGTTGGAGAAAAAAACAACTCAAATATGTGTTACTAAGAAAGGGCTACCAATATCACAACGTCATGGTAGAACTTCAGTTGCACATGTGACGCAATTTACTGACCCATTTATTGAAAACATTGCTTCATCATTCCAAAAATCTTGGCTGCTAAATCTGCATTGCTTATTGACCATCAACCGAATCTTATTCGGTTATCTTCATCTTCTGCAATGATTGCCTGATACGATGCAAAGAAATGGGATCAAGATGAAGTCCTAATTTGTCTTTCAGTATTTTATGAAAATTGATCCTGGAATTTCAGTCAGAAAAGCAACTGTTGCAGCTGGACAAGTTCAATGAGCTCGACGATTGAGCGACATCACTTGCACCCTCTTCAAGGCACACGATTTTCCACTTCAAACCTTCTGCCTTTTCCAGGAGCATCGAGAAGACTTCAAGTCTTTTTAAATTAGATGTGTGATGTTTAGTTCCAAAAGTATTTCTTTATCTTATATACTCATTAAGTTTGGTCTTTCATTTGCATAAAGCAGTTGAACAATTTCTACGCGAGTTGATAAGTTTTCCTGAATCTTGACTCAATGATGATGACTTGCAATTAACTGTCCATGAAGTTTTTGATAACAGCTAAAATTTATCATTGTGATGCATGCTCAGAACCATTGACAAAGTATCTGGTGCGCTATTGAATAGCTGACCAACAACAGAAGTTGTTTTATTCGTGGCACTCATGACGCAACATTGGGTTCATTAGATGTGCTTTTGACACTCTTATTACAAGCTCATGCATATTATAGGCGTATTGATATAAATGGCGACATCACTGTCCGAACATGAACGAATTTTTGAATTATTTCTTTAAATACTAAAACTTCATGATACTTCTTTCCGTTTCTCGGCATAAATATCATTTTTGAACATAAAGTCTCGCTCTCACGGCAAAATCAAAAACTGCGCTAATTTTGGGACACCTGATGATGACATGATGATGTATATATGACTATGACAAACGACAACGTTTTGTTGCTGCATGCTATTCTCAATAAATGAAGACAAGAAATTCTAAATTAGTGATGGAAAGAAAGATGTAGGATAAGTTATGTACAAAACGTAATACTGCAAACGTAGACATCTTTTTGAGTATATACTCATTTTTGATACAGCAAAATAGGCAACGGTCTATCTCGAGGCATCGATGTCATAACAAAACCATTGATTTTTTTAGATCATACATTGCACATGTCAATTATCGGAAATACATTAAGGGCATAGGCAAGTGGTGGAACACTGCTATTCGTACTATTCAATTTGACAACATCAGCTGCTTTGCTGTCTAGTGCCGGTTCATTATATCTTTATAACTAGCTTTTGAAGTGTATACTGCTTTTCAAGACTGGATATGGCAGATGCAATTCTCGCCTACGGCTCGGCTTATATCACGCCATAGCTAGTCAATGAAAAAACAGTACAAACTTCAAAACTAACTGCAACTATATATAGTTTCGGATAAATCTGAGATTGATGATGTGAAAGAGTTCAGTGAATACCAGAACTTGCATTTCTTGGTGAATACTATGAATTTTGATTCCATCTTTTGCATGCTCTGAAAACTTCTTTTTTATGTGAACCGTCCGAAAATATTGGCGAAAAATCATACAACAATCATACATAAAGTAAAAATTCTTCAGTGGTATAGTTCTCTTCGAAATTTCTTTATTGGCAAGCTTTCGGGTGATCCACCCCTCCTCAGGCACGACAAGTTGAGAGTGAACAAGACAAGCTGGCAAACATGCACAATCACTGTTAAACACAAATTACTTAAACACAAAAGATGTCTTCTTGAAGTACCTGAACAGTGTTCACCCCAGCATCAGGTTCACGTGCGAGACGGAAGTCGAAGGTGTGATACCGTTTCTGGATATCAAGGTACAACGGGATCCGGACGGCATACTGATGACCTCTGTGTACAGAAAGCCCACTGCAAGTGATCGGCATTTGGACTATGACTCGGCACAGTGTTCGCAAGTGAAGTTGGGTGTCATCTCATGTTTGAGAAGGCGTGCAAAGTCAATCTGTGAAGGTGTGCAGCTCCAGGAGGAGAAGAAGAAATTGAAGAACATCTTTATGAAGAATGGATACCCTGAGCGTGTAGTGAGGAACAGGCTGTACAAAGACCGTCCGAAACAGAGGAAAGAAGATGAAGCTCCGATTCTACGAGTGCCCTACGTACCTGGAGTTCATCAACGCATTCAAGAGGTGGCAACGAAGATTGGTCTGAAGGTGCGGTGCTCGAGATCCGAGACTCTTGGCGATGCGGTGAGCCATCCGAAGTTGGACAAAGTGGATATCATGGACCGAGGAGGGGTGATTTACAGGCAGAAGTGTGTTCTATAGTTGTTCTGTAGCCAGTAGTATCCTAATGCGTTTAAGTTTGTTGATAGAGTGTAGTGGACAGTAGCGTGGCTTAATTGTGACCTTGGCGTCAGTAGAGTGGCGTGTTTTTAAGTAATTTGTGTTTAACAGTGATTGTGCATGTTTGCCAGCTTGTCTTGTTCACTCTCAACTTGTCGTGCCTGAGGAAGGGTGGATCACCCGAAAGCTTGCCAATAAAGAAATTTCGAAGAGAACTATAACACTGAAGAATTTTTTACTTTATGCTAACTTCGTTCTCGAGAAGAAGGAACAATGTATGAAAACAATCATACATCACAAAGTCTAGCAAATTGGCTTTTACTTGGTTTAAATTTTGCATTTTTTTCAAACATGATGATTAAATTTAGTCATTTACTTCAAAATTGACAATTCTGCAAAATGTCTTCTTCAAACAGTCCTTCAAAATGCACAAACTTTTCCTCTTCCTGTAATTTCCTTTACTCTCACGTCAAGTTCCTTCTCTTCTTTGAGATCCAATTGCTACAACTGTTTTCCTGAAGGTGGTACATGCTCAAGTTATCTTTAGTCTTCTTAACCATGTTTATTAAGACGAAAGATAACTGGAGCATGCGCTTCAGGAATTGCACCGTGACTTCAAGAGCTGTGGCTGGGAATGAGTTTGGAGTAAACGGTTGCAACCTGGATCGGCAAAGAGGAGAGAGAGCTTGACGTGAGAGATCTAGATGATCTCATCAATTATCTCTCGTACTCAACTTTTATGCTGATTAGCTCCACAATCATAATGAATAATAAATGCGCCTCCTTGCCTTTGGTTCAGGGAAATTCAGCACCGAATTCTTATTTTTTCCTGTTCATGAGAAAAAATAATAATGAGGAAGATGAGCAAAATCAGGAAGTGCGAGTTTGAACGTATTTTTGACAGCGAGAACAGTGCTACGAACATATTTCAACATCTTACGGCTATTTCTCTAAAATACACAGTGAAAAAAAAACATTGCACTCGAAATAAACATCTCTAACTCACCCATTCATCAGAATCAACTCCTTCACCCTCGTCGCCACCAGTTAGTTGCAATGTGTTGCTGTCAATTATCTTTCTCATCGATTCTACCAACTGGGCTTGTCGCTCCTTCTCTGTAGGCTCTCTCAATGCTGCCTCGGTTCTAGGAGTAAATTCTCGAGCTTTAAGACGTCGTCTCTCTTCCTCTTCTTCTCTCCAAATAGTGTATAGAGGCATTGAGGCAGGACGCAATGATCGCAGGTCGGCCGAGACAGCTTTCTTATTCCACCAAGTGTCCACATCACCCGGAGCGCCACTGCCGGACGGTAAATAAGAACAAAGAGGGAACAGGTCGTCGTGAAAATATTCGGTCTGTAAGAGAGATGGTGTGAAGAATTCAAAAGTGAATGTATGTTCGAAAGTAAACGATATCGGTATTTTGCATGGATCATCTGCATTTGTATAATACGGGTTAGCAGAGAGGTGTGGCCTCAAAATTCTGGTAATACGGTCCAAATCTTTGGGTCTTTTGGCCTACGTCATTATATTTGCCAATAGAAAATCATCATGTGAAAATTAACCCACATGTACATTACCATGAGAGATAGTCATTTAATATTCAGAATCGTTACACTGGCTGAAATTCATTGGATTCGAAATGTCATTGATAATTCGCGTGAAATAAACATAGTTAACATTCTCTATAGCAGTAATTCGAGTACTCGACATCAATCTCAATAGTAGATTGAACAATGGGGCAGATGTTGACTCAACTAATGTGATATTTACAACAGATTCAACTGAGAGATTCTGCAGCAGAAAGTGTTGTTGGTTAATCGATTGCCTGTATTTCAATCAGGAGAATTAACCATCTTTTGAATGCACCGTCTAATGAGGTTGGAATCCCGTCTATTTCAGAACAGAAAAAACTAAATTCGATCGGCTAATTAGTATTCTACAGTTGCCTTGCAACAACCCAAGCGGTTACGGCAAAATTCAAAATGTGAATAAAAGGCTGACTGCATAGCTTAAGAACAAGTGAAATAGCAGCATGTGACTCTACAGAAGCAAAATGAAATCGGTGACGTTTTACCGTATTTTTCCGTGTATAATACGCACCCCAAACTCAATGCTAAAATATTCGAAAAAATTTGCGCGTTGCACACGGAAAAAAGCGGTTTACACCAGGAGTACTCTTATCTATAATGTACGAGTGTTGCTAAGTACTCTTCTGTCAAGGGAAATCGAAACCCCTAAATTGATGATTCTTAGGCCCTCAAATCAAGCACTTGTCTTCAATTGTGCTGATCGTCGGAAATATTAAAACATTAATAAGACGTATGGGGACCATCATGACCCCTATTTTTGAGGTGTCATCGCCTATTTTTGAAATAAAAATCCCCCTTAACAGAGAGAAATGGATTTACAAATTCAAATGTCCGGGTTGTGAAGCTAGTCCGACAAAAAAAATACCGAGCTTCATTAATACTAAACTAGCGCCAGTCAAACCGCTCAAACTTATCAGAACAAGTCTAAAATGGACATGTCAGCTATTCATTTTAACAAAATTCGGTAAGGAAATAGCAATATACCGGTAAAAACAGGTCCGGCCATTTTCAAAATCCACTGTGCCAACCGAACTAATGGCGCAAATCCGCCCTGATTGTACATTCACATCATTTTTCCACGAATCTCATCCTCAGACTCTCAATAAGGCACAGTAGTTTAATTTCACGTGCATGTTCTACATATCCGATATTTGTCGACGAAAATCATTATATAAAACACCGCAATCAATTTATTTTTCAAAGATGCATTTCACCAACAGATTTCTTGCAGCTAAAATAGCATTATGGGTTTCCCATAAGTTCCAAAAGTCGATATTTTCTAGAAAATAAGCATTTCTTAATTTGGAGCGAAATTTGGACCGCATTTCCTATTGTTTTCTTTGTGATAAACTACTTGTATTTCTCGAAATAAATGCTGTTAAAAAGCAGTTGCATAATAGCAGATTATACCGACGATCTTTAACACTCATAATCCTAGGTTGAACATTCTCGCATGGAAATACATTTAATGTCAATGTTTACGTAACTTTGATTGATTACAACATAATCAATACTCCATGTCTAGTAGCGTGTAGGATGAATTGATACAGGATAAATTTCAGTCAGTCATATAATTAATTGTTTCTTACTTTCACTCTCGGCACGAAGAAAGAGATGGGTTGGAGAATGGACTGAGTGAGAAGGAAACCTTTGGCAACCTCTTGCACTTTAACATTGCACAGGAAAGGACTGACGAGTGCAAATGACTGCAGCTGGACATCGGAAACAAAGGAAGGCACCTCCACAATTTTGGATTGTTCGATAGCAAAAATACGAAGTCGTCGATCTCCCTGGAATTGAAAACAAAATGATATTGAGGAATAATGTCCAATCTAGAGAATGGTTAGAAAACAAATTTCAATATGGTCTAAATCAAGTCGGAGAATTATAAAAGATAGAATTTTTTAAAACGCAACTTGACATGAAATATAGGGTATGTGTGCACAAAATCGGCTTTGGTATGATTAATGAGCTTCCACAAGTATTTCAGGGGTGTTGATGCATTTCAGCAACATGTACGTTGTACATGTACATTCAATTCATGCATTAATCAATGTTCATGATCCTAATTTCATATTTTCCAATATGACAAGATTACCACATGGTGCTAAAAGAGAGGAAGTTTCTAATACAAATTGAAAATCTGCATTGCATCAGGATTACTTCCATTCATGTTATTTATCCACGTATCACCAGAGTAGAAAGTGCAAAAATTCAAGATACTGCTAAGAAATTGATATGAAACCATTTCAATACAGTTGAAAAAAATATCAAGCTAAACACCATTTCCCAAATTTTCTCTTACAGGAGGAATATAGACTTATTTAACGCACAGATGTTTTGAACTTCAACATCGCTTTTTCAAAAGAATGTTTTAGACGCATTCGCAAAATATACAATGTTCCTCTTCATGTTGACAAGCCAAAAATTATCCTCATGGTCTAAATAGTATTGTAAAGAAAGCATCGAAGTGAATTTGAAATTGAGGGAGCATTCTTGGCAACATTTACAACCTACGTTAATATTCCTCATTCAACCAAAATTTCAACAGGAAATTCACTTGCCTATTCTCTTTGGAAGTAGAACTATTTGGGTCTACTTACAATTCGTTGAAGGGCCACTGCATTTGCGGCTTAAAATTGGGCAGAAACAAGACAAGAGATTTATCAATCTTAATTTTCCTTGAAAAATCCTTTCGTTATGCTAGAATACCATAGATATTTCGTAAATTAAATATTTCGTATTCATCTACACACAAATCCGAGTTATACCATGAACAAAGCTTCCCACATTGCAAGATGAAACGATAAAATTACTGTTTTCTAAAACCGCTGTCACTCAACACAATACACTCTGATAACACGAATCTAAACAGTTGAATTTATGAAAATCATTTATGGCTGGGGATGCTTTGCTTCACTCATCAGAACAGCATTTCCGGTGAATGACTCCTGAATTAAGCTAAATATTTGAAAATAATTGATTGTCTTTTGCTTAAGAAGCAATAAAACAAAACGTGGAAAAACAAATAAAAGCACACTGTTCAAACCCTAACCAGAAGGGAATAACTTACCCGTGTAGCACCGAAAACCAATTGTTTATCCACATCCACGCTGAGATTCATGACGTATGAGGATACCGTTTCTATTTCCAATAGTGAATCTTCTTGTACTTCGGTATTGGCGATGGTCCATTTGCTGATGTAAGATTTGCCGGCACTGGTGCCGCTTACGATGAAACTACCATCGCCCATTCGTGCCGCTCTAGCTGTTCTTCCAGGAGCAGTGACAGTCTTGCTGCCTTTCACCACATCTCCTTCCCTGAGATCTGTCCAGACAGTGAGGTAACCCTCTGCATCGACAGCTGAGAGTCCTGGCCATCGTGGACATAGGCTGGCGGCTACTAGGGGTTGTGAGAGCTCTATAGAGCGCAGAGGTGATGGAGAGGGTAGATCATGAAGTTTCAGACTGTTGAGACTGACACTGACCATTAGATTGAGGACGGTAGGATGTAACAATATGTGGGTGATCTTCGACGGATGACCAGATATCTCAGTTTCTATCACCTCCTTCGATAAGTCCCATACTCGAATTTTCCCATCCGCGCAGCCCGCAACTAGACGAGTGTCTACTAACGCATCCAAAGCAAACGACTGCACTGTACATCCATGTTCCAAAGGAAACACTGCAACAATTCAAGACAAGCATTAGAATGGTTCCTCCATAAATAGCATCTATCGATCATTTTATGAATAAATTACCAAAAATATGAAACACAACATAACATAAATCAAGGTTTTACCAGAAGAGTGATGTCGCATCTTGCCGAGTTTTGTTCGTGGTGCATATTTCATGCTTGTCCACATATAAAATACACTTGTTCGTGTTCACTGCCAAAAAGTTAAGGGCAAATCCACAGTTAAATTGTAATAATTAGGGCTATGCGCTAGTCGCACCTGCTCGCACCGGGTATGATATTTTTAAAAAACTGAGCACTTTAAATTAAAGTATAGGCGAAATATAATTTCTTTTGCGTTCTAGATTGTCGTGTGATGCAGTCAATTAAAACTTCAAAATCTTTCATAATAATTTTCATATTTTCTAGAGCTCAAAGCAAATTTTATCGAGTACTAAGGAAATTCTAATAGTGTTAAGAATTTCAAACTGACTTACATAGGTTTCCTTTAATTTTTTTGTCAAAACTTCCAAGTGACTCTCATCCCATTTCCTTTTTAATTCTTGTTTAAAACTACATGAAGACAGAAATAATAGAGATGTGCAACAAAAGGTAGAAGACTACAACGACTAAATTACTAAGTCAGTGGCGGATAAAACGCCAGGTTTTTAATTGACTCTTGAAAATATATACATGTTAAAGGAAAAGTTCATTTTTTATTATTTTTCAAAATGCCTGAGAACAACATCAGGAAATGATGAATGATTCCAAGCAATACTGCTGCCATCAGCAAATTACTATGCAAGGAGGTCAACATCTCGGCACTACTCGGCTTCAAGTAGTCTCGATGTGATGTGATAATGCTACCCGAAGATGAAAAACTTTCGGACGGATCGCTGGTCGCTTTGATGCTAAAATAGCCTCCTAAGGAGAAGAAACAGGGTACGCAGCATTCACTATGAGATTCGATTTTCTATTGTCGAGGGAACCAATATTTCGTGGCCTAAATTAAATTATCATGAACTTGAAACTATCTACTATTCGTCACTTTTTCACATTCTTTCTCAACATCAGAAAATGTAATTGAATAATGCTCTCCTTATTGGATTAATTATAGTGTATGCTTATAATGTTTTTCCATCCAACTTGATGTCACTAACATGACAGATCAAATGAATTAATTTTGATTGAAATTATGCAGCACAATATCAATTTGATCGAAATTCGCAAATTTCGCCGTACCGGCCCGAGAACCGGTGCAGGCAGAATAACCGGCGCACCGATGCACCGCGCACATGGACTAAAAGTGCAATTGTTTCGATTCCTATGGATAAAACGGTCATTCAATTTTTCATGCTAAGGTGAGGTTAAGTTGTCAAAATGTTAGTCATCAAAATCGACATTTTTGCAAGGCAAATATATTTTTATATTGCATTGTTAAATTTACATTCACCGGATTTCTAGAAACAGACAAATCAAGTTCAAATGAGATAACACAATGACAATCTCCATGTTTGAAGAACCTGATAGGTTGACGATTGACGATCAGTGTTAGCAAGATATTATTGTATATTTTAAGCAGCATTTGGTCATATTGAATTATACCGGTTTAACCCAAGCTGCTAAAAGAAATAGTTGAAAACTGATATTACCGGTATATTACAATAAAATATCAATTTACAACTAATTCTTTTGGCAGTCTGACTTAAACCTTATAATTTAACCATTAATGAACAACAAATGCTGATAAAAATGAATTTATGTAATAAGCAACACAGTATTACCTCGTCCTCCTCGCATCGTCTCATGGACTTGTATGATCCCTGCTCCAACCACTTGATAAGCAAGGAATTTATCGTTGGTAGCCAAAAGATCACATTCGGCTGGGACACGAGTTTCCAACTGCCGAGAGACGGGAATATTATTGTCTTTGTGCTCCAGACGGCCCTCCATGTGCTTGAATTTGTTACCAGGATCGATGGTAACAATTTTGCGTTGCGGAACATTTCTACCAGTTTCAGCAACCTCATTCTTTGCCTCAGCCGTTGCCACGGTCTCCTGTGTATTAGCCTTCTCACCATCTTCATTGTCAGGACCACCGAGAAGACGAGCAGCGAGTTGTGGAGTAATGTGCACGCGAGTAGGCTGCAAACGTGAAAATGTTTGATTTTCTATTAAAAAAGAAACAGGCATGACTTACATAATAAATCCTTGATTGAAAGTTGGCAACAGAGCGTCATAACTAGGTGAATAACAGCATCATAACTGGTGCCGAAAACGTATATATAACCAGTCCTTCCAAGGACTAATATCTCTTTACTTTCACTATGTATTGCATCATTCGCTAGTACTCTTTTTTGCAGTTTACTCATATATTTTGCATTAGTCTCTTGTTAAATTTTACTTTGTTACACATAGTTAATACTTTAATCTTTATTTCTTTGTGTTAGGGGTGTACCGATTAGTGATTTTGATAATCGGCCGATCACCGATTAGTAAGTGCATGGTGGCCGATTAGTCAGACGATTTTTTTCTCTAAATTCATCTGAAATCGACATTTTCCATATAATGGAAGTACCAACTTCTGCTAAAGGAAACTTAATGATGGTAAAGTAACCAAATGATAAGTAAAACTAAATGTTCCATGCAAAAAGCGTTGTGATGCTAGTCCTACGTTGAGTTATCAATTTTTAGTAGGCTACTTATCTGTGCTTTTTATTAAATTCCAGCAGGCTACGTTTTATTCGTATTATTAGAATTTTGGTGACAGAAATAAACAGCAAGAGGCTTATTCCATACGATTGCAAAAGGCATTACATTCCAGTTAAAATCACATCGATAATCGGCATCATTGAAATAATACAGACGCGGAAGATCCGATCCATTTTCTAGCCAATGATGGCATGAAAGGACGGAATCCACCCTTATTATTATGTCATAGGGATCTCAGCTAACTCGCGATAGCTTGCTATGGGACTTTGGTAAATGACAATTTCATTCCTTCTTTGAGGTCGTCAGGAAGGGCATCCGGACTAAAAGTACCACGACGCTCTAGAAAAGTCTGCCCATGTCAGCACCATCCAAACCCCCAGAAAAGTTGAGTAGTGACGTTGAAGCCTCATGATCTCAGTGAGAGCGGTGGTACCTTCCCAGGCCGACAAACTCGAGCCATAGGACTTCTGCACTTCCCAACCGACGGACGGACCTTCAGCAACTGAGCCAGCGAAATACATGTAGGGGTTGGGTAGCTTATGTAGACGAGTTTCCATTTCTATCGATTGCGCCCATCCTCTCGCTTTGAATAATGCCGCTTAACTATCTCATGCCAACGAAACGTAGATTTACACTTTTTTTAAAATCATCGTCTTTTTAATCCAAAAAATAATGCTGATATTTTCAGAGAAACCATGAATTTTCATCCTATTTGTATATCAACTACGATTCAAAGGCTTGAACTCACCAACAATGTTGTTCCTTGTCTCCAATCTTCAAACGTCACCGATGGTTGCCCGGTTAAACTGGCTTCGTAAATATCAGGGTAGAATTCGGTGTAATTTTTCCTAGGAATTCTATATCTTGCTTGCATTAATCGTTCGCCGCATGCCAGTACGACTCGAGCAGCTTCACACTGCATTAAGTCAAGACATAGTCGAGGCATCAATGCCGCAGCTCCAACATTACCGTTGCATAAGTTCTTTCCTCCTGAAACATGCAAGTGAATTAAACAATAGAAGAAAATAAGAATGTCAAATGATAAATCAATTACTTACGAGAAACAAGAGGCCCTTCACCAACACTCAACACTTCGGAGAAGGAGATTGATGTATCGCCTTTGCAGTATGTGAAGAGCATGCCGGTATCGCGCTCATACAACATCTCAACGGCACTGAAACATAATATGCAGTTAAAACGTAATACACTAACCAATAGGTCAAAATATATCAGGTTAATAAGATTTTACTCTATATAAAGGATGTAGTCCAAGCAATACAATGCAATCAATGCATATCATTGTTTTAACAGGAGGAAACTACTGATACTGAAGACTACTGATAAGAAATAAAAAATAGTAAGTCGCAGATCAAGATGTTAAAAACAATATTAAGCTTGCTCAACGAGTGAATTCTGTCCAACTGAGGATGTCAGAATTGTCTCTTCAATTCATCCTAGCATTTAATGGTATTTGCTATCCTAACGCTCGTGGTCCTGGTTCTCCTTATCAATGGATAAAGGCGATCAGGTCTGCTAGCCATCATACTGTATCAACTTGTCAAAATAGTGAGTGATGCCAGACGTGACACACTTAATTGATCCTGAATGAAATGAAGTTGTGAAATGAAGATTTGATGAAAAGATAAATAAGAAATTCAATCCTAAGAGGACTAGTAAAACGCTCCTTACAGTTTAATGGGATAATGTCAAAATAACTGATTCCTATGTAAGAAATAAATGAAATGAACTATAAACAAGATGCGAACTTAAATGTAACAATGTAAAAAAAGATGTTAACAATGGACCAGCAATGGATCCGCAGTCATCAGCAGGAACTAGGGTAGAGCGATCGTGTTTCAGTCCCTCACCTCTGAACATTCAAACCCACCCCAGCGGGACCCTGCACAAAGGCAGCCTCAATCCAGATTTAATATTTTGTGTAATGAAAGCAGTGACAATAAATATAAAGTAAAATAAAAATTGCCAGGATTGCCAAAGCTTGAATACCAAGTGTCGGATCATGAGCACAAAAAGATAGGTAATCAAACTTCTCCCTATTTCCCTTACGCATTGTGTCCTATGCACTAGTAGCTACAAGTTATGGTAAGATGCAATAAAATATAGATATGATGCAAGGCGAAGTCATCGAACTACATAGACAAAATCCTCAAAAGATGTCGTGGAGTAGAAGTCAGCATGTCAATAATTTCAAGGAACATGTCGAGTTGCAATGGTATCACATAGTTTTCTGCACCGAGTAATACTGACGACAGCGAAGAAAACACACCACGTACTCCAAATTAAAGTCCTGAAAAATTCACAGAAATTCGATTGCGAAATGAAAAATAAACAGAGGGGTGATTCTCCCCTGAGGCAAACAGGGTAATATGGTCGCACTTGCGGCTGCCGGTTGCGCACCACCTTACTGCATAAGCTACAATCAAATGTCAAAGGAGCTTACCCACTTCCTCTTCCGCACTCTAAACTTGCAACAGCCGTCTTCGGAGATCTCATATCATACAGTTTGACTTGACGCATTCGCATCTGCAAAAGACGATAAAATGACGTCGTAGGATAATCTACATATTGCAATTTCAATTAAACAGTTGAACATGTTGTGAGCTGTGAACCTCTTTTGGGTACAGCGCTGCATAAACATAAATACAGCCAAATGAATAGTAAACTTAACTTGTAAAAATTGGATAAGGAGCATGGAATGTAAAACACAGAGCAAGTGTTTATTTAGAGGAAGATAATATTCGTATCTATCAGCGTTATCATGACATTACATACCTCTTCGTAAACAAAATTAGTCTTGAGTACAGCATTGGGAAACAGCTTGAACATGAATAGGCAAAAAAACCAAATATGAATTTCAATACGGAAATTATTAGAGTGATTACCTAAGTCGGAAACAACAGATCGAACAACAGTTCCTGAAGTTATTGCCAGAAGATTATTAACCCAAAAGCCAAACTGCAACGAACTTTACTCACATTAGGGGAAAGCACAATAAATCCGATGTTATAGAAATCATTATATACTAGCATGTAAAGAATCTGATATCAAGTCATGATGATTGTATAAAAATTGACTCGACGAATACACGATTAACAATAGTTCTATAATACTAAACATCACTGCTTTCTGCATAGAAATCAAAAATGCACCGATTTACTTGGATGGAATCGATCCCGATATCTTCAACTGCACAAGTCGTCAACCACTAAGCTATCGACGGTGCTGTAGCTGATGAGCTGACTTTATCTAATTTAATGTGTTGATGGCCGACCTCAGTAGCTGAAACTGCGAACTCAGAGCCAGTCAGAAGCTGAAAACTCAGCCTGTGTGAGCCTCAATGGAGCCATGAAAACTTCGTATGTCACTGAACATGTGAGTTACGTTCTTGACAGACAAGGTGAGACAAGATCAGCTGCCCTGGATGTTTCCAAGGCATTCGATTAAGTCTAGCATCAGGGACTTCTTGGGAAGCTTAATCAATTCCATAGACTTCTTGCTTCATTCCTTAGCGATATCAGTCGTCTTAGGTGGCCGAAAAGTCTTCCATCAAGCTTGTCAATGCAGGAGTTCCTCAAATGTCAATTTGAGGATCTTCTCTTTTTCTGCTGGACATCAGAAACCTCCACGACTGCCTAGTAAGGAAACTGGTGCTGTGCGCAGATGATGCGACACTCTTCAATTCTAATGAGCGAATCGCAAAGAACACCTATCAACGTCAGCGGTTATGCAACGTTCTTAGTGGAGACATACATAGGGTATCCGAATGGGTCCCCGATTGGCCTGTTTTTGCCAATCCTTCAAAAACTCAGAGCATTCCTCACTCAAGACTTAAAGGAGATGACGGCCAACATAGCACTAAGATTACAGACAGTAGGGCTAGAGAACAAGATTCCATCTCCTTCATTGGATTGGCGGTTACGAAAGACTTGTCATGGGAACCGTACATCCAGTCCATCAGCAAGCAGGTAGCTCAACTTATTGGTAGTTTATATCGTACCCACCCAATGTTGGTTACTCTAGAGGTTGAAACATGAAACAAGAACTCTTGGTTACATAAGAAGCATGAAAGATGAATTCAAGATTTAGTCTATACCGTGTCAAAGTCATTTGAAAATAAAACGTTTTTGCATCACCATGCATGTCATCAAGCTAATAATGTAGTGACACTGGCTTTTTGTACATTCATAATACTCATTACCTTTCAATCGGATGATTCAAATAACATTTGAAGCAAATAGGTCATAGTGGTGGGATGAAAGGTTTGGAAAAAAGGATTTTTTAGGGAAACATATCGCAATATGCTTCATTAAACTCTTTCAAATTATCTACACATTTAACGATTGTCATGAATAAAATTATAGTGTTGACGTGATTCGATTCGGTCTCATCGACAAGCCTCCGCATCATCCAGACATTATTTTCGTTTATTACTCGAGATCAAATTATTGAAAAGGCAGTGTTCATCACGCTTAATCAGTATGATAACATGAAGCCAGCAATTTGCATTGAAAGTATCAAAGCATCGCTGGCAAAACTGTGAAAAATGATCGGAGATGTGTCGCTGAACAAAAATTGATAGCGGTGACATGAAGCTCTACAGCCAAGAATCACCATTATCATGCACCATTACATTCACTTTCTCCGGTGATATAGTAAACAATGAAGAAAATGATGTTCGCATGAATTTTGTTTAAAAAAGAGAGCATTGTCGAACTGTTATTGATTATTGATATGAGGAATACGATTCCATGCCAAACCAATGCATACAAAACTGATGAAAATTTTCTCTGAACCTACATTTGCTCAGAAAGCAAGCAATCTGAAATAAATGTTTAACACGCATTACCGCTTACTAAATCAAATATCTCTATGGTGACAAAAAAAAATTACTGCATCGAAAATTTGTATTGGAGTGAAAATGCAATTGGTTGATTATTTGTATTGACTATAGTGATAGGGCCTACATGCGGAAATATAAGTTGCACAAACAATAAACAAGAGGCTAGGTGTTATGCGCATGTTGTAATTCTATGCTAATCAATTTCAAATTTCCGAGCTACATGAATAGTGAAATAATTGATTCTCGTGATAATCTTTGTAACTAATTTCTATTTGCACAACCTTTTCTTCTCTAAACGCAATAAGATATCCGCTGTCAGTAAGCTTCTTAAGCACACTGATTTAACACATGCAAAGGCAAGAAGTAAGTAATGGAGTAGCCTCAGCTGCTCTATTTCTATCAGAATTTTGACAAGAAACTAATTTGAATTAGTAGCTATGGCTTCTTGCTTCTTTAACGAATGGACAGATTTTCTGATGGAAGTTTTCATTTGAATATTTCGATTGTATTGTACCTTTGAAATATGGATTGTGATAGGTACCTAGCCTATAAACAGAACGGCTATGTTGTCAAGACAGTTGGTCTCAGACTATGATGCAGTAGACTAAAGATGAGCGTCGGGTCGGGTTCCAAAAATTCGGATACCCGAGTCGAACAAAATTTCAACCCGAACCCGATGTCGGGTCGGGTACAAATGTCTAACCCGAACCCGACAAAAAGTTCCAAAACCCGACCCGATTATATTCGAAAAATCAGAAACATTTCTATATACAAAGCTAATGCTTGATCCTAATGTGATACCGGGCGGTAGTCTAACTTCTTAGTAGTATTATTTTAGCATTTTGTTGAAATACACAGTAGTTCGTATATCATTTTCTCTAGGCTAATAAAGTATTCAAACAAATACTAAATAAGTAGCATAATTACCCACGAAATTAATATAACCCACAATAGATGACAAAGTTCGGAATCTTTACAAACAAAATCGACTGCTGCGCGATATAGGTGTTGCAGCATACTTCTTCAAAACTGATTCAGACACGTTGACTCTCAATGTTAATGATGTCAAGGTCCGAGCAGCTGAACTGCATCACATGTAACAACATAATTCTGCAGATAGATGCTAAAATTTCAATTATATAATATTTGATGTATACTTGAGCTTCCGTTCCTATGTAAAGCTTATCTTATCTTAAATTTCATTTCTTTCCGTCCATCCTGCGAGCCACGATCTACATGTCATTATGAGAATGAGGCCTTAAGAGACCACAAGAACAGATTCAATTAATTTGATAATGATCTTTCGTTGCTTTAGACGCAAAATATGTAGCGCAAATACTTTTATTAGATCAATAATTCACAATGAGAATAATGTGATAAGCCACAATTTCTTGAAAAACTTCATTAAACTACATACATTTGTATGCTGCAACCCGAAAAAAACCGAGTTCGGGTTATTTCAGGTTTTAGATAAAAGAGATAATCCTACTCGACCCGAGTTCTTAATTGCTCTACCCGAACCCGAGCATTCGGGTTCGGGTTGGGTCGGGGTAGGGTTTCGGGTAGGATCACTCATCTTTACAGCAGACGTTGTCAAGTGAATGCCTTTACTTAGTAGGTACTTCTTTTTCTGCATCGTTTTTTCGCGACATTGATTTGACCAGTGACGAATGACTTCTTTGACTTCAATTTGGACATACTAAGATAGGCACGTATATGACTCTAGTTGCGATAAGTGTCGTTATGCATGCCGTTACGCAATCGCAGCATATGTCGATTACTCTGATTTCACAGTTTAATTCTGTTGATCACGCTCTTCGACATGGATTCATAACAATTCTGAGCTGTATGTTAGTTGATCCTTTACAATCTAGAAGATTCTCTTTTTTGTAGGCTAATCTCGCCGGAACAAGCACCATTGCGACCGGTCGCAACAGAATTTTTAAGCGAATTTTGCAATGGAAGTGCTTCATGCTTCCGGACGGACTGAATAATTTAAATGAATGAAATGCGAACCCTTTACTATCAAAAGATAGATTCAAATCAATGTATTAGATGAAAGGGTCACTGATAAACAGGCGAAAAATATTGAATTTATAATGCTACTGAAAGCAATTTACTTTATGAAGGGTATTTACTTGGGACAATGATGAGTGAGGATTAAAGATATTAATCGGCATCATTCACGCACGCATTGAATCTTGAAGACAAATTTTCAGTTTTGTTCAGACGAAGCTCATAAAAGTTTCTGGATTCCATTTCTGAGTTGAAAGTGGAGTTTTTAGATCATGTATGACGGGTATAAGTATCAGCTCACTTTTCAAGTTCGTTAAAAGAAGATGCACTTAGGTAGTAGCTCAAGAACGCATTACCAGAAGCGTAATAACATCTTGTTGTAGGCCTACGTACATGTACACCTATATTCCATGCGAAGACGCATATGACTTGACGTTCTTCTGGTACATGAAGTTTTGAGAAACATTGACTATATGTTGGTTTTGCGACACTTTATACCACTATACTTCGATTTCATTACAAGATGTGCTAATGAATATTGATGCATCAAAATTATACATTTAATAAATGTACAAAAAAAATGAAAAATCATGATCAATAGATTAATTTTGTCGTAATATCATGGGGACTAATTAAACATTCCATCAACTTTTCTAGATTGCAACTAGAAAGTACCGGCATGTAAGCTGATGCCTTGAGCGCATTGCCAGAAGCAACTGTCTAAATACGCAAACTAGTGATAAAAATGCAAGTGTGGAAGCGTGGGGAAATGAATTTCTCTTCCTTTTCTTCATGCAAGTGATTTCTAACCATCTCATGCAGGTGCGATTAAAACTCATAAATGCCGTTCGAAAATTTCGTCCTCGTTATCTCTCTAGATGACCAAAAAATTATACTAGTGCTGCCACCGGAATTAAATATTTTGTTTATCTGCTTTGGTTTACTAGAAGTGTGATTGATACAAAATCAACGGAACATTGATGAACCTATTCAGTGGGCAAAAAGGAATTCCTAATACCTTACAGAGATAGGAAAAAAGTCGTGCGTCGCTTGCGGATTAATGTGAGTTCCAGCAAAGTGCTTCGATTGCCGATATTCCTTTAGATTCGAAGAATTCAGATCATTGCCACACAACTTTTCTCCATAATGTTGGCCCTTCCGATCATTATCAAAATAAGTAGCAGGAGTGCGAAAATTAGTTCACTTGATGATTTCACCATCGTCTTCTCACCATTCCTTACTGTATAGTGCACACACTGAATCGAATACATGTATTGGCTAGACGATATGTGTTTTGGTGTGTGCGAAGTGATATCACAGCACGCACCCATCTCTCACTGGCTCTGGTGTCTCTGCTGACAGCTTTTTGTTTGCCATTTCCAATAGCAAGCGATACACGAACTATCCATTCGAGAAGGAGCAAGTTGAAATTGTGTGATGTACCATTTCGATATTAAGGCTACATATAACCCTTCCTTTCTAGAAGACCGAAGCGCGCGCAGATGAATCTAATTCTGTGAGTGCTGCCACTGGCTTTTTCCAGAAAAAAATGGCAGCGATCGGAAAGTCGTGACAGAATAGATAAAGCTATGAACGCAAATAGTCATATTAAATACAGCATATTCAAAATTTTTACTCTTAATTTTGAAAATTTGTTCATAAATCTCTAAAATGTCAAAATGTATACTGCAACTATGCAATTTATATCCGTTTTTCTCCATACCTTGTCTTGGCCTGACACAAGAACGTGGTGCTCATCTTCACAACATTGCAAACGGACGTCGCCTTGTAGACCGTCTGTGAATAAGTTGCTCACTTCACCTTGACGAACGTCCGCTCTACAAAGACGTCCTTCAGAAGAAGCGGCGATAAGTGATCTACCACGAGTGTCCCAATCGACGCTGTTCACAACAGAATTGTCACTCCAAACTTCCTGCCCGCTTTCCACATCCCAAACGACTGCTTTCTGTCCTCCCAACGCCAGCAAACTCTCAACAGAGCGATGCCAAGCCATACACGTACCGGAGCCTGATAGAACGGTTGGGCTCGAATCTTCCAAGTCTCGAAGGATGTGAACAGAGGATGAGGAGAGGGAGGCAAGTCGTGGCTTCAGGTAGGGCGAGAATGCAAGGCCGACGGAGGGAGGCAAAGCAGATACGCGCCGAGGAGCAAAGAATGATGAAGAGGCAATAGAGAAGATGCCACCGTCTGCAGAAAACAATGATGGTGCGTAAAGGTTGGCATATATTCAATATCGTTTATCACACTGTGCTTACTCGAGAGCAAGATATGGACTGGATACTTGCGGCCCACAATTGTTCAATGTCAAACATCTCTTCTCAAATGTTCAGTCTATTCTTGATAACTTCATTGCCTTCATATTTATAATGCAGTTCGCTATTTGATTCATATGAATTATCATTTTCTACATTTGATGTGGCTTACATAGCATTTGCTCAAGGTGTTTGCTGAATAGCCGTGTCATCATTGGAGAAATCAATGATGATTTCTCCAATAAACTTTGATTTCCTATAGAATGTGTTGCATTCCTTTGAAATCACAATATTTAGCTATATCATCTAGTTGGTTGGCATCTAGCATTTTTGTTAGATTTTCTAATAAATTAATACATTATGTCATCCTACTATAAGAGCCTCGTTGAGACGCCAACATTTATACACATGCAAAAGGAAATGTGTGAGACAGACCTCCATCAGAAAAATAATCACTCAAACTTCCATCAGCATTCAGCAGAACAATACTTGTAAATGTCATCAATAGATTCATAAAATACATGACACTTCTCATCGAATATAATCACATCAAATGCACTAAGAAACTAATGAACAATTATTTAAAGTCAGAGGCGACATCTATGAAGAATACTAGTATTGTGACTTTGCTAATTTGTTGCATCATTATTTCATTATCATGCATGACAGTATATACATGTAATTCACAAAGTCCTGCTCTTTGGTATTATCAATGATGATAGTAGGCCTACGAGTAACGCACTGACACTAACATGAGGAGGATAAATGATCAAATAACAATTGATTCTTCTCTTGCCAGCGTGTTATCGTAATTAACCAGACGACGGGAGATCATGATGACAATTCGGAAAAAAGTAAGTTAAAAACTCCCCAATCAGTTTAAAGTCGTCGACATAAATAAAAGACAAAATTCAGACATCTTCGGCGCTCAGCGCCTTCGATGGTCGATATTACAATAAATAGCGTTATTTAAACGCTTAAATGTAGAACACCGTATTATGCATTTTAGCTAATCGTAGCATTATCTCTAAAGATTGAACTGGTCACCAGTTAAATACAACTTTCAGTCATTCTCCCCCAGTTGGGAATTGACGGAGCGCGGGCCAGAAATTACCGCATCAATCTCCGGTTTTATCACGATCGTCTGATTAATCAATCACATTTTGCTGTTCAAATCATATATCAATAACCAATTCAAATTGAAGGAAATATGCACCGTTAAAAGAAACAGTGCACATGCCTTTACCTACTTGTTTTTGTTGCAAAAGTGAAGAGTAGAAACTTAATTGATCCTTAATCCTTATTCACTCTCTCCTTCAGAACATTATCAATCATAATATTTCCGCTTCTGCTGTAAAGTACAACGTGAAATATTATGTTTCTTATGAAATTCTTATTGTCATTCTAAAACCAAATGATCTTGCCTTTCTTGATATTATGCGACTTGCAAAGCTGTGTGTTGCCAAAAATGTTGACGTCAAATATCGAAATCTGACATCAAGAATCAGTCTCTTCAAATGGTTACAAAAAGTGAATGGAGCGAACTGATTACTGCCATCAAATAACTGCAATGAATCAATTGGAATCCTCCAAATGGAATTAAGATCGATTGCTTTTACCAAAATCAATTGCTGTTGATTTTTGATAGCACCAGCCTGGAGTTATAATACGCAAAATTTGGTTTTGGTATGTGAGACCACGTGACATACGTAATTGAATCCTTAAGTCTTCACTCCATCGCAACATAAAGCGAAGAAGCTGAGATAATATTACGTCACCGAAATCATGTTTTCATATCCAGAGATTCAAATGAAAGTACACCATTAATCCACAGCCGCATTGATTAGTCAACATCACCGTAGCAAAACTGTCACATATTTATCTACCAGGGGTCGCATCAAAATCAATGTATGTTATTGAAAATAGAAATATAAGAAAAATGTAGACCAGTTAAAAAACATATTTTGTGAATTAAAGCTGAACAGAGCGGGGTGGCGTGGATCTACAAAAATAAGTGCAAAGTTCATTTAAATCAATTATGCTAAGTGAAATATGATGCAATGTGATAGACTATTCATAAGGGGCTATTTACTACCTCTTTGTTTTACGTCTCTTCCTGGTTCACAGCAGCCATCCGAACAATAACGACGGAAATGCTACAAGATGTATGGGAATAATTTGACTATACATGTAGAGTGGATGTATTTCGCTCTTCGCACGAGGCGGCCATGTTGAGGATTCATAATGTCACTTCTTAAATACAGTTGCTATTTCTAACTAATGGCTGCTATGAAATAAAGTAAGGAATGAATAATCAATAAAAAAACTTAATTAGATAGCTTATTTTTAACAAGAGAACCAAACCCTAAAAAATGAATTTTGAACCTAATAGTACGTTTTAATAGATTGTAACAAAATCAGCTTTTTATGCAGCCTAATACTTTGTATCTAAGAAAAGCTTCAGAGCGTCACTTTCTTAGTATATAATGGTTTAATTTTGTACACTCTTTTATCTTATATCTTGTCACAGCCTTCAAAGTTGGAACATTCTTTTGGTGCTCACCCTGTATCTGCCAACAATAATTGTTAGGCATCAACTGATTAGGTGAAATTTCAAAATATAACTCAAATTCATATTTACTGAAAATTTCTTTTCGTATTACGACGACAAAAAAACGAAATATCATCACATATAAGAGTTTGTTGTACAGTTCTCGCATCTATCGAAATATTATATATATTCCTTTTATGATTCTTCTTCTTCTTTCGGCTTTTCCCGATCAGGGGTCGCCACAGCGGATCAGTTCCTTCCACCTCGCTCTATCCTTCGCGTCTTCCTCTTTTCCTCCAATCACTTTCAAGTCGTCTGACACCACATCCATGTATCTTAGGCTCGGTCTCCCTCGTCTTCTTTTGCTCGGTAGATTCATCTTCAGCATTCGTCTTCCAATGTATTCCTCCTCTCTCCTCTTCACATGTCCGTACCACCTGAGTCTAGCCTCTCGCATCTCATCCTCAAACCTTCCGACATGAGCAGTTCCTCTGATGTAATCTTAATGTAATTCTTAATCCCGTCAACTGTGCTACTTCCATTTCGGCTACTTGTCTCTTTGCTAATGGTACCGTTTCCAGTCCATACATCATGGCAGGTCTCACTATCGTCTTGAAAATCTTTCCTTCACTTTCGCAGATAATCTCTTGTCATACATGACTCCGGAAATTCGTCTCCATCCGCACCACCCCGCTTGTACTCGTTTTTTCACCTCTTTTTCACATTTACCATTGCTTTGGACAGTTGACCCAAGATACTTAAAAGTGTCCACCTTCGCTATTTGTTTCTTGCAATTTCATTTTCTCATCACCCTCTTCGCTGTTGATACACATGCACTCGGTTTTCTTTCTGCTTACTTTCATTCCTCTTCGCTCCAATGCAATTCTCCACAACTCCAATTTCTCTTCCGCTTTTTCTCGGGTCTCACTACATAAAACGATGTCGTCAGCAAACATCATCGTCCAAGGGGCCTGTGTCCTTACTTCATCTGTCAGTCTGTCGATGACTAGAGCAAAGAGTAGCGGACTCAGTGCTGATCCCTGGTGAAGTCCAACATCCACTCTGAATCCCGATGTCATTCCAGCTGCACATCTGACTCTGATCTCACTGTCCTCATACATGTCTCGCACCACCTCGATAAACTTGTCATTTACTCCCGACTTCCTCATGCAGTACCACAATTCCTCTCTCGGCACCCTATCGTACGCCTTCTCCAGGTCAATGAACGTACAGAAGAGTTTCCTTTGACCTCTAAACTTCTCAATCAGCATCCTCAGTGCAAAGATGGCGTCCGTCGTGTTCTTTTTGGGCATGAAACCGTACTGTTGCTCAGAAATGGTGACCTCCTTACGTAATCTAGCCTTGACAACTCTTTCCCAAAGCTTCATAGTATGGCAAAGTAATTTGATGCCTCTATAGTAGTTACAGCCTTTATTCTTGAAAATTGGCAAGATGACACTTTGTCTCTACTCACTTGGCATTTTCGTTCCCAACAGTATACGATTAAACAGTCCGTTCAAGAAATCAAGCGAGATTTCTCCCAAACATTTCCAGGCTTCGACTGGTATGTCATCAGGACCGACCGCTTTGCCATTTTTCATTCTTCTCATAGCTTCGTAGACTTTTCTCTTGCTTATTTCTTGGACTTCTTCGTACACCCCATCTATTTCGTCAGTTCTTCTTTCTTTCTCATTTTCTTCATTCAAAAGCTTCTCAAAGTACTCCTTCCAACGATTCAGAATGCTATCGGTGTTCAATAATGCTTGTCCATTTTCATCCTTAATCACTATCACTTTCTTCACGTCCTGACTATCTCCATTCCTTTGCCTTGCCAAATCGGTACAGGGCCTTCTCACCTTCCTTAGAGTTAAGGTTCCGGTACATCTCGCTGTACGCATTTTCCTTTGCCATTGCTACAACCCTTTTGGTTTCATGCTTTTTCTGCTTGAAATCGTGTCTGCTTTCTTCATCTTGAAGTTCATCCATTCTCTTCTTTGCACTTTTTTCTTCTCACACTTTCTTGAACCTCTTCACACCACCACCACGTTTTCTTGTTATCTTTGAGTCTCCCACTCGACGTTCCCAGGGATTTTCTAGCCGAGTCCTTCACAATGTTAGCCATCTCATCCCATTGTATTCGCTCTTCCCTTCTAGCTAAAGCTTCTGTCACGGCATTACGAAATACATTGCAGCAGTCCTCATCCTTCAATTTCCACCATCTAATTTTCTTTTCTGGGTTTTAGCGGCGGCATCTCTTCATTACTTTAATATTCATTTTACAAACAACAATTCTGTGTTGAGTGGTGACACACTCGCCCGGTATAACTTTACAGTCCGTCGTTTCTTTTAAGTTGCGTCTCCGATACAAAATGTAATCGATTTGTGACGTTCTTCCTCCGCTTTTGTAAGTTGACTTGTGTTCCTTTCTTTTCGAAGAAAGTATTCACAACGGCCATCTCCATTCGCTTTGCAAAGTCCACTACCAACTGTCCTTCTGCATTACGTGATCTAAATCCGTGACGTCCCATGATTTCTTCATCACCTTGGTTTCCTTGACCCACATGTCCGTTCAGATCTGCTCCTATCACAACTCTCTCTTCTTGGGGCATTGAGTCCATCAGGTCTTCGAGATCACTCCAAAAGGCTTCCTTCTCATCCCAATCGCAGCCAGTCTGTGGAGCGTACGCACTTATAGCCGTCATCGATACTCCTTGCACTTCAATTTTGACGCTCATCATTCTATCTGACTTTCTTTTCACCTCTATGACATTTTCTGCAAGCTCATTCTTCAGTATTACTCTAACCGCATTTCTCTTTCCGTCACCACCACAACAAAACAGTTTGTAACCTCCACCGATGTTATGCGCTTTGCTACTTTTCCGCTTTGTTTCCTGGACACATAGGATATTTATTTTTCTCCTCTCCATCAGATCAGCCAACTCTCTTCCTTTGCCTGTCATGGTGCCAACGTTCAACGTACCAAGCTTCAGTTTGACCCACATTTCTCTTTTCTTCATGCTTACGAACATTTGTTCCACCTCTCCTTCTTCGTTTGCGCCCAGCAGTAGCCCAATTTCCACCGGTGCCCTGTAGGGCATCAACACCGATGGCGGCCGTTGTTAACCCGGGCCTCGACCGATCCGGTATGAAAAATTGTTCGTTTGTGATCCGCATATTGGTTTGGCAAACATATTTTGACCGCATGCCTTTGCTGACGTCAAAACTATCGTTGTAAGCGATAGACCTAGCCTTTCTCTGACAAGAGATAAACCTACACGGCAGCAGGTTGGTTTTTTTATATTCCTTTTGTGATATTGAAGACAAAACGGAAATCTGGGATTCAGCATTTCTGAAAGCAGAAAATGAAGGAGGGTTGCATACGGCTGAGATGTCCATGGTACGTCGAATGTGAGGTGTGTCACTCAGAGAACGGTATTCATACGCATCTGTAGGAATCGTATGCGATGGTTTGGACATGTTTGCCGAAAGAAGACTGGGTAAAGAAGATTCTGAATTTGGAAGTGACGAGAAAAAGACCGAAGGGGCGTCCGAAGACTACCTGGGACGAAACGTTGGCATCTGATTGCCGTCTGCCTAACTTAAAAGCTGAAGCAGCTCTCGCCCGCCACACGTGGAGGATTTCAGTCTGACCCAATGACATTGTAACAAACAGACTCAAAACACGGAAGTAAGTAAGTAACTTAAAACTGGATACTACTAAGTACAAAGTGCTAGAATAAATAATTCAGAGATTGCTTTGTAGAGTAATTATTCAAATGCAAACCATTGAATGGTGCAGGCTGAAAGTGGCATTTGAAAACAAGCTATCACTTACAAAATTGTTTGGCTATAAATTCAAAGTGTGCTGCAAGCAGCGCTTCCAATTGCCGCGCGGAAAATTTACGCGCAGTCCACAGTTTTCCGCGCAGGAAGCGTCTATCGGTTGGATGACCAATTGATAAAGACTCACCACTGATATGCATGTTTGATCTTCTGATGTGTGATTTATCTGTCACATGGATAATGCAGAAGGCTGAAACGTTGTGCATTTGTGAAATGAAGTATTCGTGGAGAATACTTGAAAATAAATGTTTTCATCATTACGCGCATCGTCACCGGGAGAAACACTTAAATTTCATTAACATGTACTTATATCAATGATTTTGATTCTTACGACGATCGTTGCAAGGAACACGAACCGAAAGATCTGGCTATGTTATGCGTGGTAAAGCAATTTGCGAGAATTTTACCAATATAATCATCTGAACCATAATCAAAAAAAGAACATTCAGGTTATGCGAATAGTTCATGAAATTATAATAGTAATAGGTCTCACAATATAGAAGAGAAAGAATGTCAATAATGCATCGTATTACACGCTTTCAATGTGTAAAATTTCATGACTGTTGGAGCTCTTTTTCTCCCGTTACCGAAGCTTCTCTTAAATGCTAACTTCAGGGACCTCATCATTTTGAGTAATAATGTAGCGATTTGATGCCTGTTTCCGGTACAACTAACATAGCTCAATATGCCTATGATATTTATGAAAATTTTCCGTCAAAAATAAAGTATCTGTATAATAAGTGCTGAATATGAAAATTTCAAATATTGGGCACTTTCAAAGTCAATTGCTTTAAATGATGTGAACACCTATACCTTTTCCTCAAAAATGTAGAGATGATGGTGTCTCACTTCTTAGACGTGTTGAGCACATGGCTAGGAGTAACTTGACATTCTTCTTCAACATTATCTGAGCATTATAAGGAAATCGAATCTCGATGTTCAGGGTATCTCTAATTATTGGGAATTTTGAGAAGCTGTCTAAACCCTGATGAATAGTGGAAGGTTTATACCTCAAATATTGAATCAATGTTATTGTGTGTCACAATAACTTCGTAAATTTGACTCAACTTGTTATCAAGTTTGGACTAAGTTAGTGGACATCTAATTAGTTATAATACTGAAGTTTACGAATAATACTGAATTTGAAGAAAACGTGCCAAAAAAACCAATACATTCTATCGTGTCCTTGAGCAAATAACTTTGACAACTTTTTGTTAAGACTGAAGGCGCAAACATTTTGACGATTTTTTTCTTAACTGTCAGACTTCAGATCATCTTCCTGAAGAAATTGTTCCTCATGAGAAGAATAGACGCTATCACCCTTGCGAAAGGAAGACACAAATGCCTTATCGCATTTTCAGCTGTGATATCCAACAACTTGACGACTTTGATTTGTGCTGTAATTTAGTAGCAATTGTCTAAAGAGTTGTACTTTTTGATATTCCTTTTCCAATTTAGCACTATTTCATAGAAAAAACTGCTAAAAGCCAATCGCTATAAGCACGCATTCGATGCATAAACGTCTCACACGAGACTATCTAATACAAGAGTTCTGACTATGAGGTCCTGTACAGGAGAGCTAGCAGTGAGGGCAATACACGCAATTAATAATAGAGCTTTTTCAGTCAATAGTCTGATGTTGATGTCATTGATTGATAATTTTTCATGTGAATTATGTTGTGAAGCGAGCCATTATTAAGTCAAATCTTCATTGAATTCATTGACAATAAAGAATTGACTAATGAGTTTAAACACACGGCTACATTTTATCGTTTTAAGAGACTATGCAGAATACCTGCGTCACATGCACAATAGGATTGTAGTCTGTTCAGGCTGTATATCGTGGGCATTTTGAGATTTTGCTGTGACGTTCAACGACGTACACTGTATGTACATGTATACTTAATTGCATGATCTAAACAATCGGACTTCTTCAATCTTTACCTTTTTCTTTTTCTCAAATAAACGATTGTTGAAAGCTTGAGTTCTTCGGTAAAAGATGAAATATATTATCTTTTTACCATCACACTGTACTAACCGCACCTGGGAACGATTTGCTAATATAAACTTTAGTCAAACGAATCTGATATTTTAATCTAGTGTCGTACACAATGAACAGCACTAATGCAGAGACAGGCTTCATAATGAATTCGATATAAGCACGGAAGTATCTGATAAAAAAATGTGCTAATATCGAGCATCGGCTGTTATTGATAATTAATTTAACTAGGTTAATTGATCAACCTCCATATTCGAACACGACCTTTCGATTAACGAACAAGGGTAAACATTACTTTTTTCCATAACTTAGAAGCCATTCGCTCTTCATTTATATCATGGTCCTCTCAAATATTCTTATTTTATGAGCTTGAAACTCTGGACATAGGTACCAGCAATAAAAAAGACTACTCTTCAGTTTAATTGACTGATAAACGAACGTTAAGTTACAAGGAATGTCCTTTCAGCAAAGTCAGTTAAATAAAATGTTTCTTCATTGTTATTGGCAACTCTTTTCATCGCCTTCCATCTCCAAAAACAGCTATCAATTTCTTTCTCATCTCCACATGCTGCAAAGCCAGTTTCTGTTTCACTTCGCAATGCTCTTTACGCTTTCCTGTTTTCTGCTCTTTTTTCTTCTCACTCTCTGTAAGTTAATCAAAATGCCTTCTATCTCTTACTGTTTCGATGCTGCATCTTGCTTGAAATGCATGTTTGCATTTCACCCATGCTGATCTGATATGATCTCTAAGACTACTGATCGTCTACACTAAAGAATCCTCTGCAACTTTACAGCTTGCACCTACGAAATGTCATTCATTCCGGCTTGAGACAATCAAAATCTCCGTCAAATTCCAATTTTCTTGCCCAATGAAGTACATCTTCATCAGGAATGCCATCGGTTTTCTCTGGATCAATCATTGGTAAAGATCACTAAAGTCGGTGTTAAAGTTGTGATGGTTTAAATCATAATCAAACTTAAGGTCCACCTCCAATTTGCACTACTAAAAAATCCCTGGATGCGGACAATTCCTGAATTCCGCGCAGCATTGGAAACGCTGACTGTAAGATAATCGTGTCAGAAAATATCAAAGCATATCAGACACAAGTTTAAAGTTCTATTTTTTAGAACAAATTAAGAAAAATTCACAGCTTTCATAGTACTACATGAATTGTGAAAACAGAAAATGTTAATTTGACCAATTTGAGACTACTCCTAAATGCCTTATTCTTTATTGCATATTTTGGACCCACCAGGTTTTATTTCTAATTGACAGAGAATTATGGTCACTGGGGTAGCCCAAGAATTAATGGCAGCTAGATAATATCGAAGGAGCAACGATGTCCAGGATATCGGTATGAAATCCAGATTTGATCAAAGGAATGCTAAAAACCGAGCTTGATGAAAGCAGATACGACGACCTGCCACACATTGCGAAAATGCTAAATGATCTTAGAGAGATTCTGAATTTCGCACTTCCGCATAAGTCAGGACAGTAAAACAGGCCGCGAAAAATGAATGGCAGTAAATGATGGAAGATTCATTGTAGTCACCAGTCACTACCATTAATTTTTCTTATATAAATGCACTTATCGCATTTTCACAATAATGTTTCTTGTATCGACTGCAACTACACGAGAGTGGATGAAAGGGAAAGTGGCAATGCAGATAAATATACAGAATGCTGATTTTTCTTATTTCCGCCACATTCCTAGCAAGGAATGTTCATGAAAACCACCGTTTCAAACATGCCAAAGCGGAGCTAAGTTCAACGCCAGCTAAGGCATTGGACGTCTTAGAGACGCCGTTTAACGCAGCTTCGAAACCCTGTAAATTTTTTTCGAAACGGAGTATTCTATCAACACAATACATCTCACTTGCGAATGAGACCGGGATTGACTATTTACTAGGGCTGTGCGCTGGCCGCACCCGGTCGCACCGGTGCACCGAAAAATTTTGAAAAGCTACCCTGAGCACTTTTTAAAGCATACTCGTAGGCAAAATATAGTTAATTTGTGTACTAGATTGCCGTGTAATACTTAATTAGAACTTTGAATTCTTGAGGGCAGATTTGGCATCATTCTTTCATAATAAATGTTCATGTTTTCTAGAGTTAAATACATATTTGATAGAGCATTAGGAAAATTCAAATAGTGCCAAGGACTTAGCTAGACCTCCTATAATTATATTTTACCAATACTTGCAAGTGACTCTTATTACACTTAACCCACTCCTTTATATAATAGTTCTGATGGAATTCTTTAAAGCTAGATGAAAACAGAAATCATATAGCTATGCAACAAAAAATGGCAAAAAATACCAATGTGTAAATTACTAAGTCAGTGGCGGACGAAACGTGGGACTTTTAATTGATTCTTTTAAAATATGTACAACTAAGGAAGAATACATTTTTGATTATTTCACAAAGTACGGTACCTAAGCACATCAGGAAATATAGAAAGATTCGAAGCAATGTCACTGTTATTTAAAAATTCAACATCTCGACATTACTCGAATTAAAGCTGTCTCCTTGTGATGTGATGATGATAAAAAATGATTGCCGAAAATATCTTTCGGACGGATCGCTGGCCGCTGGAATGCTAAAACAGGCTATATCTTAGCAGGAGGAACAACAGCTGGGCACGCAGCATTCGCTATGAGATTTCGAAATTCCGTGGTCTCGGTTATAGAGATTTCGTGACTTAAAATCATTTATTATGATCCTGAATTATCTAATTTTCGTCACTTTTTCACAGCTCTTTCTTACCATCAGGAAATGCATCGCTTGTTCTGAGATATAGGCGTGATTTTCGAAAGTTTTCAATTTCATAAAATAGAAATTTTATGTTTGAATAGAACAGATAAACAGTTGAACAATATTCCCCTAGTTGGATTTGTTCTGTGTGCTTAAAATGAACAGCAGATAACAGATAAAATGACTTGATTATGATCGAAAACATACATTAAAGTATCAGTTTGATCAAGATTCACACAGTTCGGTGCACCGACCCGAGAACCGATGCAAGCAGAAAACCCGGGGCAGCACACGCAGTCCTACCTACTATTTACACACAATCCTCAAATAATTCATTGAACTTACCATTGGTAGCCCACACCACATCGGTCAAACTACAAGTCACGTAGGAGACACAGTCAGCGCTATAGCTAAGCCGACAGGATGACTGTAAGAGATGAGGATGATTAGATGGGAAACATTACATTTAATATATGTACTTACATGACGACTGAAATCATCCGGTGAGGCATTCTTGAACTTCGAGACCGGCTTCTTCCACATCTGCTGAGAGACAAACACATGAAATTCTTTACATCTCATGTGGGCATATTACGCATTAGACAGAAAATATTTTTTAATGTTTAAGATGAAAATTAATCTACAAATAAGCATTTCTGAGACATGATTTTAGAGGGAAACATGAACGAAAATGCACCTAACATTGCGCTAGTTATCATTTTCAGGAGACAGATAAAAAACTTATTGGGTGCTAGCTAAAAATCGCAAATTTAATCAAGTGAGTCTGAGGATTGAAAATCATAAATTGAAACTTGATCAATTAGAACAAAGTGAATTTACAGGTATACAACTTAAGTGAAAAATAAAACATCTGATGATCTACATGTGTGTTATCCATATAAGAAATTGATATGAACTATACGAATAAGAAATGATCAAATAATTTCTCTCGAGGATCAGCCACAATCTTGGATTTCGACATTTCTTTAAGTTTCTGCTCCTTTACAGAATGCCGTCATCACCTATTATAACCCAACCAAGATCTCCGGAAATGGGGGAAACAGAAAAGGAAACAAGATGTAGTGAATGTGGAAAAGCTGTCGAGACACACGGATTCTCTTGTTTGACATGTGGTAGCTGTGAGTGTGCTTCGTACGAAATGTACTTCGCTTCCAGTTTACGAACTCCTGAAATACTTCAAAAAGACCAACAAGCGAAAATTTGTATGCGAAAAATGCACACTTTCAACACATTCATCCATTGAAATCAACAACATCACTCAATACATACATGTAGACACATCCAGGAACGATTTCAAGACGGTGATTCAAGATAACGAGGAAGAACGCAATTTGTCGAAAACCCTCAAAGATTACGAAGAAAAATGTGAAAACCAGAGTAAATGGGTCGAAGAGCTAATGGAGAAAGTTCAACTTAGAAATGAAGAACAACTTCGCTACCTGAAAGAAAAGAAAGATTTCAAAACATCAATGGAACTGTATGAGAAATAAAATGCGAAGATACAATAAAGGATTTAGAAAAGGAGCGGACAAAACAAAAACCACAAGAATATGAAAGAAAGGTTGAAGAACAACGCATGGTAGAGCCAAACGAACTAAAGACGATGCTCAGCAACCTCACATCAAGAATGGAGCTATTGGAGAGCAACATGCAAGATAGCCGTATAAACAGTCAACAGCCTATTTACCGATGACCACCAATACGATGTTTCACCTGCAGGAGAGTTGGTCATATCGCACGGGATTGCTACCAGAATCAGCCAATGAGAGAAGACCACCACACAGACACAACAATTATAACAGAAACTATCACAACTACAATAATCATCGTTACAATTACAATCACAGACAGTATGATCAACACCCCTACGATGAAGACCGATACAGAACAGTGCGCATTGATAATGATCCACAAGCACAATTCCCCAGATACATACCTGCACCTAAACTCAGCAATCAACAATTCATACAAACTTTACCACAAAGTCATCAACAATTCATAAACAGATCACAGCAGCTAACATCTTCCCCTTAATGGCAAATCTGAAGGAGAGTATAATGATAATGCAGACGAAAAAAATTGTAAAAATAAAGAGAAACAGGAAATGAAAATATTCTACATTAATATTAATGAACTATCTCAGTTCAAGCTTGAAAATTCGGATGTGATAAAAAACACTGACAATGCCAATATTATATGTTTCACAGAAACTCATTTCATGAACGATGGCTATCCTCCTCAGATAAATAAGTACGAAAGCATGTACACAATGGCAAATAAAACTAATACTATAGGGCGCAATGTAAAAGGTATCTCATTGCATCAGAAAGATTTGAACAATACAGAAATTATAGATTTAGTAAATGAAAATCTTATGATTGTGGAATTGTGCAATTGTGATTAAGAAAAGTTTCATGAAATATTTCTAAGCATTTCATACAGACCACATCATACAATTAGAAAATATTGACATCAGACAAACCGTCACGAATAAGATAGCACTACTCAACAGCCGCCATGATACCGAAGAGATAAATGTCCTAAACGAAAGAATTGACTATGAATTTACCGACAATGAAATAGTCGATGCTATAAAATCAGCCAAGAATTCAAAATCTAGTGGCACAAATGAGTTGATTATTTGTTTAGCAAATTACTTAATTCCTGTGAAATTCCATGGCAAGAAGGTTGGATCACACCAATATAAAAAAAGGAAATACTTAAGATCTAAACTCTTACCGGCGTATAAATCTTTCCTCTAGTTTAAAAAAAGATTCTCACAAAAGTTATAAATAATAGAGTATTTAAATGGTTAAATGAAAACGATATCATGCATCCGTCTCAAACCGGCTTCATTAAAGGAAAGTCTGTCTAAGACCAAATCATGGTATCAAATGAAATATTGCAAATTCATAAAAATAAAAGCGCCCGCTCTTCTTGCGTTTCATAGATTTATCAAAGGCTTTTGATTCCATATCAATATTAAAACTAATAGGAAAGTTAAAAAGGATAATTCCAAATGATAAGTTATTGGCTTTGATCATTAATATTCTTGAAAACAAAAAATATCGAATACTTCATCATGCTGATGAATAGGAACTTTTTGGATTAAAGACTGGAATCCCACAAGGTGACAGTATGTCTCCCACGTTATTTTGCATATACATTAACGACTTTTCAACAACATTTGATAAAAAATCAGGAACGTCTCAGCCCAATCGAAATCGGAGACTTCAAAATTTCAGCTATGATATATGCTGACGACATTATGCTGATGAGTGAAACACAAGAAGGATTGATAAACCAAATCAAGTTAGTGCAAAATTACTGCACCGAAAATTTCTTGGAAATTTATCATGACAAAATGAAAATTATGATAAATAATTCAAAATACGAGGGGCGTTCCAAAAGTATCCGGACTGAGTCCATAACTTTGAGAGTAATGATCTGATCCCTCTGAAGTTTAGGTATGTTGAACCCATTATCATCATTAATAAGCACAAAAAATTTCATCCCGATATCTTTATTAGTTACAAAGCTGCAAATATTTTAGTAATGTCACTACTTAAAATTTAGTGACGACCAAATTGATTATTAAGAATCGTAGGATCATATCATTTATTGTTTCTTTTCTTTCTTATGAATTCTTCTCAAGACTTTGATGTCTTCTATTGCTTTAGAATGTTGACTGATTTAGTCAGATGCAAAGTTTGTTATTGAATTGCACTCGTCTCATGGATTTCACTGAGCTGCGTTCGATGTTCATGATTCACGAATTGTCACATTAAAGTTAATGACTTAATGATTTTTCAATCAATCGTCGATACAGTCATGCGATGGAAGATACGAGTATTCAGAAACCGGAGAGCCAGCGCGCAATCATCGCCTTTTTGACATTCGAGGGGTCTATACCAACAGAAATTCATTCGAGGCTAGTCAATCAACTTGGCTCATCTGCTTTGTCACGAACTCAGGTTTTTGCATGGGCAAAATAATTTCGTGAAGGTCGCCAGAACATCAGCGATGAAAGTCGATCGGGTCGCCCAGCGGATGCCACTAGCCAACATGCAATCGCGAATGTCGAGAAAGTGATAATGGAAGACCGACGGTCTACAGTTTCTCAAAACACCATCAAGCTCGGCTTATCTCGTGGAACTGTACACCGCATCTTGAAAGACCATCTTCAATTGAGTCAACTGTGTGCTCGTTGGGTGCCAAAACTGCTGAATTCAGACCAAAGAACTCGAAGGGTGGAATGCTCACAAGAAAATGTGCTGGCGCTTCAGACCGAGGGAGCTGATGGATACTGGGCACGCTTCATGACAACTGATGAAACTTGGCTGCCATACTTCTCTCCCGAAACCAAAGAAGCATCGAAGCAGTGGTTGACGAAGGGTTCCACGCCCCCGTGAAAGCAAAGTCTTCTCCAATGGCAAAGAAGATCATGTTGACTGCTTTCTGGGATGAACAAGGCATCATCCACTTGGACTTTCTTCCCGACTCCACTACAATCAATGCGGATTACTACTGTGGAGTATTGCAAGAAGTCCATCACCATCTTCGACATCGCCGTCCAGGGAAGAAGTCGAAAGTGATCCTGCTCCATCAAGACAACGCCAGACCCCACACCGCTCGGAAAACGATGGAGAGGATAGATGATCTGTGTTGGGACATCGCACCGCATCCGCCATATAGCCCAGACCTGGCACCATCGGATTATGCCTTATTTCCTCACATGAAAAGCATTCTTCGTGGAATGCATTTCGACACAAGGGAGGAGCTGGAACAGAAGACGAGATCAGTGTTGGCGTCCATCTCACCTGAATGGTTCAAGTCTGCCATTCGCAAACTTGAAGATCGTTGGAAGAAGTGCATCATGTTGCAAGGTGACTACATTGAGAAGGTTGCTCTGCCACAAGAAGACTGTTAGTTTGTAACGTGTATCCCTTTTTCTTTTTTGACAAAATATTGTTTTTGGTCGTCACTAAATTTTAAGTAGTGACATTACTAAAATATTTGCAGCTTTGTAACTAATAAAGATATCGGGATGAAATTTTTTGTGCTTATTAATGATGATAATGGGTTCAACATATCAAAACTTCAGAGGCATAAGATCATTACTCTCAAAGTTATGGGCTCAATCCGGATACTTTTGGAACGCCCCTCGTACAAAACATAAAAATACATAATAACATGAACGTTATCAAAAGTTGTTGACGAATTCAAGTATCTAGGTATGTGGATATCTTCAAATAGTAAACAGCATATTCAGGAATTAGAAAAGAAGGGCAAAAAGTCATCATGCTTAAAACTTTCATCATCATCAAAACTTTAAAGGAATTTGGATATGTCAATGGAACTTTACTAAAAGATACATTTGAAACCTTAACTCTTTCCCAAATTAAGTACCGTGCTGAATTTTGTCATCACTTGAATTGGAAAGAATTGAATAAGTTGCAAGTGCATAAAAGACTTTGTCATCTGAAAATCACAACAGCAACTTAAGTATAATTTGTGAATTTGGCATCAAACCTATTGAGTATCACTTTTATAAGGCAGTCCTACATTGTTGGGTCAGAATAGTATACTGTAAAAAATTATCATTAGCTGAAAAGCTATACAGCATCATTTACCAGAATATTGACGCAATCTTTTTTAATAAATACTTGGTGCTACAGAATTAAGAAATTACTGACTAAAATATATTTGCAAGACTTATGGGATAATCAATGTCATGATGAAAAACTGAAATCTAGTACAAAAACTAGATACACGATCGATAGAACACTTTAGAGAACAGTGGATTTACGTGTACAGTGCCAAAAATAGTATGAATGGATTGATTACTTACAAATTTGTCACTTTAACTGTGAAACAAAATATTACATGAATGCATCCACAGAAAATAATGTAACTGGAACTATCTAAAAACTTAGGACTGTTTCACGCATGCAAGTTTTTGCAGATTGTAGCAAAAATTTGGAATTGACCCTTCACATTGGACTTCGATTTCTGCGGTTGTCAATCATCGTACAAACCATTTCGATCTCTCGATTTCATGAGACATAGAAAGTGGATGTGTCTTAGCCTATTGGAGAAGGATTTGAACCAAAATTACTCTGAAGGCAGGCCTCAGTTATATTTGTTCTTGTTTTCATCGAAATCAGTAGCTCATTTTAAAGATATAAAAATCTCAGCAACCTATTCAATCAGTTTATCGATAAAAGTGGTCGATTGCGTCATCTATTCATTGCACAAGTCAACAAATTTTCACGAAGCGACCACTTTGATCATATCAATAAGAAAATAATCTACTGCATCTATTGTCAATATCTGCTGCTTTTGCAAGTGTTCTAGTCTAAATCAATTCTTAATCACCCTTAATCAGTTCTTAATCAATAGAGCATTGTGCATGGGCTGCATGGGAGTCTTGCATTTTATGAAAATAATTCTCTCCATTGTGGTGGAAGCCATGCGTGTCAACTTCTTCATATTCTGGGAATCATTTTGGTGTGTGAATCACCAACATCCGAGCACTGACGGTTGAGAGCGAAGTCAAAATGTAAATTGGTGACATAGACTGACTTCAGACATCGTCGATTGCACGCGCATGGAAGGCCCTATTGTTTGACGTATGCGAAGGTCAATAACCTCAACACTTTCGAACTTCAAATATATTATTTGTGATAGAATCGGTTCTACTGACCGAAATTTAGCAATTCGGAATGTGTTTTAATCACCGTAACATACTGCACTTAGAAATGTTCTCAGATTGACGCTATGTTCTAGATCGTTTGTTGGTCAAAACTCAAAATCGCGCGATTTCCGGGAGAATTCTTGCGACTATTTATCCGCTTTTAAAACGCGTGACATGTGTGAAAAGCTCCATAGGCTGTAATGTCCCCCTGCATCCGCGCGACTGTTTTCCATGGACATAGCTTTTCAATCGTTTCTGTTGGCCATTGTTCCACGGAAACGGGATTGCAAAGGCAAGAATTCTCTCCATGGTGGACGCCATGAGCACCACCAACTTCTTCACACTCTGGGGATCAGTTTGATGTGTGGATCACCGAAATCTGACCAATGATGGCTGAGAACGAAGTCAAAATGTAAATTAGTGATAATGATTGTCGTTAGCACGCGCATTGTCTACAGTATTGATTGATTTACACGAAGTTCGAGAACATCAGCACTTTGGAAAGATATTATTCAGGATAGAATCGGTTCTACTTAACGAAAATTAACAATTCGGAATGCGTTTTAATCGCCACATCATGCTCAACTCAGAAATGTTCTCAGTTTGACATGTTAAAAATCATTTGTAGGTCAAAAAACAAAATCGCGCGATTTACTCGCGGCAAAATGAAAACGCGCGACATGTGCGAAAGGCTCCATAGGCTGTAATGTTAAACAAACAACCGCGCGACTTCCGCGCTGTAAGAAGTCGTATGTGTGAAAAAGCCCTTGGAATAGGTAACCACAACTTAGAAGTTCAAGCAAGTAAATACATATAGAAGCAAATGTATATAGAAGCGCAAGCAGCAGATTATTTGAAGAATATTCATGTACCTCATGCAATCTTGGAAAGACAGAAGATCTATTTCATTTCATCGTTGAATGTCCGCAATATGAATTGATTAGACAGCTGAATATATTTTTCATGATAAACATACCGAAACCTGATTTCTATGCCATTATGAATGGCTTACAACCAACCCGAATGAAATTTCTAGCTAAGTTTACAACATTGGCTAGCGAAATTAGGGACAACCATTAGAATTGATCTGATTAGACACTGAAGATTTACTGCAGACGGCTTGGCAATGCATATTAATATTGATTTTGTAACGTATCGAATCTGGCTAACAATCAGAAGGTGAAGAGTATTCAGATGTTGTTATTTAACCGACCGTCATTAACGCAGTCTCATTTGAACTATACGTGCAAGAATTGATCGAAAAATTTCTCTCAAAGATCGGCCACAATTATGGAGTTCGCCGTTTCTTTAAGTTTCTGCTCCTTTACAGGTGAGATGTAAATCATTTGAATTTTTCGTGCTTCATGTAAATTGATGTTTATCACTATGCATATTCTCTGTGGCTGATCCTCAAATTAACATTAATTAATAAAGCATCAGGATTGACTGATAGAAAATTAGGAATACATATAAAATAATAAAAATGTTGTTTACAATCAATTTAAGTGAATCTGCTGGCTTGACTTATTCATTGAATTTACTAGATATGTCTATACGGCATATCCTCCTCTCACTCTCATTCTAGCCATGCTTGTGCTACATGTTACTTACACGTCAAATTGTATATTCATACATTGTTCATTTGTTAATGCTAATGTTTCTTTTGCAAACAAACATGATGTTCTGATAAGCACGGAGTTTTAATTGAAAAACTCCGATAATGTCTGAAGAATTACACAAAAACTGCATGTCTTGAAAAAAAAATCAGAAATTGTGGTGGATCCAATTAAGATGCAATTTGAATTAATCCTCTCATTTTGGCATCGAAAGAAGAACCATCAGAGTCAGTAGGCCTATAGACTTCGCTTATCAGCTAAGCTTATAAACCAAGCTCATTAGGCAAAAACTAAATCTACATCCAGTTTCGAAATAACTGGCTTACAAGTGCACCATACATGGGTCATATCAAAATATAGGTTATTATGCCCTTTGATAATTATTTAACCTTTCAGACCTACAAATCTACCTTATGATTTGTAGATACCGTATTTCCTCTAATAAACGCCGCGGCGCTTATTTACAATCACATACTTTTAGAAGCGGTGTGCATAAGAGGGCGGCGCTTATTAAAATGCTCGTTTTCACTTTATATGATATATTTAATTTTCGTCAATTTTTTTTCATATTCAATAACAAAATAATTACCAGGCACATGACCTTCACGGAAAAGTATCAATTCCGGTATCATTTTCGCTGTATCGCCAATTTATTCAGTGCCGACAAGGCGTCCTGGCTTCGATGCCGAATGAACACAGTGCAGGACTAGTTTCTTGGAATTACCGGTACAGTACAGTCAAACCTCGCTTCGCGACCGTCTTGATCCAGCCACCTTCGAGCTTTAGGTCTTTCTAAGAACCGAACGATTAAATAGGAAATTCCATGCATTGAGGTCTCAATACAACGACCCCTCGATTTAGCGACCGTCGCGCTTTACGACCGGGTTTTTCAAGAACGAACTGGTAATTTTCTCTTGATAGAACGACCACGCGACACTCCAGGGACAGGCGACACGAAACGCTGTTAGGGCTGACAGATTATTAGTGATCCCTAATACCCTGAAGTCGACGACTCAAAATTCTGTTAGGGAATCGGCTATTAGTGTAACAGGAAAGTCAGCGACACAGAACTCTGCTAGCGTGACCGGGTATTAGCTTAATAGAATGTCAGCGTCTCGAACGGCTGTTAGGGAAAAGTGTAGCACGCCGTTAGCGAATTTCTTAACGGGTATGAGAGGCACCTTTAGTGATTCTGTTAGTCGTTTATTTTGTCTTGAAACACATATAGAAGCTTAGAATAATATCATAAAGAAATGTCAATGTGTTTCACCATTTGCCAAAAAACAAGGGACTCCGCATACGCTACCTAAGCGATTTATTACGTGGACCTACTGATGTCTAACAACAGTGATATGAAATAGCCTAAATGAAAGGACGCTTATTGAATTATTTACAAGCGTGTCAGTAGTGCCTAAGCAATGCACATTCACTTGTCTCTCAATGTGGAAGACGAAATGCAAGAAAGCCATTTTGATGCTCAGGGAAAGGTTTACGTTGACGTTATCGACTTGGAATATATGCGCAGTGATTTAGCCTATCCCTGCAATGTATCAGGCATTGTCATATTCCCTCATGACGTCACTAAAAACCAATGTAACTTATCTAAGTGAACACTGTCTAATCGAATAAAAGTGCGTAGACATTTGGAGACGCCACACACCATTTTTACAGCATGTGGAGAGTGCAATCTAACGCCGCAGCAAGCAAAATGAGATTGTTTAAACTCCGAATCAATCCAATCGAAGAACAGCGGGATGAGGATTTTCAATGAATTCAAAATTCAATGAATTTTTCAATTAATTGTGTTACTTCTACGGACGCGTATTCCTTCTTCCGCTGCCTCTTCGCTATGTTTGCCTCCTTGCTTCGTGTCAACATAGACTTAATATTATACTGTGGCTTGTCTCAACGACTGAATTGAATGGCTGATACACGATTTGATTGGTTGCTGCAGGCGTTGTTACGATAACGCCAGATCTAATAAAAGCGAACAACAATTTTATGGGAAATCCTACATAGATATCCGACTGCCACCTTTGCTGGCATTCACTAATAAACATTCTAGCTAACAGAGGTTTCGAGTCGCTGAAAGTGTAGCGTCTATTACCGAGTCATCTGGTTCTCACTAACAACGCTTTCACTAACGGCGTTTCGTGTCGCCTGCCCCAGAATATTGACAAAATGAGAAAATATTTCTGACATCCCAGTTTCTACTTATTTCATAATGTTATTTTGATAAGGACAGATTGACGTAACGCTATGATGATGCTATCATCTTCGTGATGGAATTTGATCCTTAAATTGTTGACAATTGGGGTGTACAGTAGCACTTCTTCTAATTCAATTGACGGCTTAAGTCGATATCAATTATGTGGATAAGAAATCCAATCACAGTCCGGAAAACTTGCTGTGTTTGATATTTTATTCTTATGTTAAGAGAGGGATATAATTATCTTTTATAAATATGTTGAGTCCTTACCAATTATTGTCTTTTGTCTGCTATTCATTAGAGGTGCAATCTTGACCACTTCACCATGGTTGATGTCAAGATTCCTTCGAAAGTTTGTTTAATCTATTTGTTGTGATAAGAGGTGTCCGATTAGTGAGGAGTTTCATTTGGTAAATACATGAAACAACCTAAAAACCACTCATCTAATTTTCATACTACTCATCGATTAGCGTCAATGATAATCTCTTAGTATAGTGACCGTTTCTAGTGGAACCAAGCGCGATCGTTATATTGAGGTTTGACTGTAGTTCTAATTACTGCTCCTTTCCCACGGTCACTTTAAGGCGGGGCTAACACAAAACTTGAGCGTGGTGAATTACGGCTAAGTGCTAGACGGTACAGAAAGCTCTATTTAGTTATCGAAACTGATTCTAATTCAGAATCTGGTGTTGATGACGATATAAAATTGAATGCATTAATTAGAGTGTGATTTTGACTTTGTGATTTGAGTATGACGCTCTATTGACTTCTTTCATCGTAATGTGAACTACAAACAGTGCAATATCATTCTCACAGTGCATTAAACACTCCACTGACGCTTGATAGGCACGAACATATTTTTGTTTTTTTAGCTCAATGAACGATGTCGATTATGCAGTGCACATTGTCACTGTTCTAATTTACTTGGTATCAGATGTGCGGCGTTTATTAAAAAGTTGACCTCTCAGCTGCTGCGCTTATTCGAGGGCGTCGTTTATTAGAAGAAATACAGTATATAAAATAACGGCATGGCTCGGCTAAAGGGAATGCTTGAGCAGATATTTCTCATTCGATCTCAAAGAGCGCGCGTACTCCGAAGCGATAGCATGTCAATAATGCAAGTTGGTGCCAATCCATTCAATCATCAGCCATGACAGAAGTCCTATACTTTACACGCAACAATGAAGGAAGCCAATGCAGTTTGCCAAAATGTGCTCAGCGATGCACTGTCTTTAAGGCGCATATTCAGTAGCACTCTCATCGTTTTTCCTAATAGTCTATCAATACGCTTTTGATTTTTTGAGCTGCCAAATCCCCATACAGGTAAACAATAATCAATGTGGTAAAATGAAGCATGGAGGAAATTTAAAGCGAGCAAAATATGGAAAATAGAGTTTCACTCTAAAGAATAGATATAAATTACATTTGACTATCTTTGTAATCCGGTCAACGTAATAATCCCATGATAAATTTCTGTAGATTACAACGCCAAGAGACTTGTGCTTGTAAAACAGTGAAACATCGCTGTTCTCGATGACAATATTTAGCTGGGATGTAACGAAATGGCGACGTTGTGGAACTGTTAATAGCATTGCATATGTTTTTTCTGAGATTTATGGTGAGTCTATTGACATTGCACCAGTTATTGACGCATGACACATGATGACTCCGAGTTCGCAGTCTATGTCAGCTTATCAATTGAGTTCGATGGGATGTATAGCGTCGTGTCGTCTGCGAGATATCAAAGAAATGAGTATTTCATGTGACCGTCTATTTCTACAAATTTTTGTAGGGCTGAATATGAAAAAATGCTTCAAACACAAGAATTGAATATTTTGTATATCTGCCTCGGTTTACTGAAGTGTGATTTATTCGAAATCGACGGCACATCGCGGCATTTACTAAAATGGACAAAAAAGAATTCCTAATACCTTACAGAGTTGGGGAAAATAGTGCGTCGCATGCGGATTACTGTGAATTCCAGAAAAGTGCATCGATTGCCACAATTCCTTCACATTCGAAGAATTCAGAACATTGCGCACAAGTTTTGTCCGTAATGTTGGTCATGTTGGACGATCCGATCAAATAGTGGGCGCACGAAAATTAGTTGACCTGATGATTTCATCACCTTCTTCTCAGCATTCCTCACCGTATAGTGGTACGCACGCCACTCACTCCCTTGCTCTGGACGTGCAAACCCGGCTGACAGCACATTGTTTGCCATTTCCAACAGAAGGCGATATGCGAATTCGAGGAGGAGCAAGTTGTCTAACTCTGTGATGTGCCATTTCGGTGTTAAGGACAGATACGAAACTTCCATTCTAGAAACCGAAGGGCGCGCAGATGAATCTAATTCTGCGGCTTCAAACTTATTCTCTTTTATATGGGAAACAATATAGAAAGCACTATACAGACAGAAGCTCTCGACTTTCTGCCATTTCCTACATGATAATATGGGTAGCGTAGCGGAACTTCAGAAGTTGTGCGTTTTTGTGATAAGCTCTTTGATATTAGCTAGTCATATTCTCCAATAGTAAGGCTATATGCTCACACAGACCTAAATTTTGCACCCCCTGGCAAATGTGACCTGAATTCACTTTCAAAAATCGAATATTAGTGGTAGGAAATTGTCATATCAGGTGGAGACAGCAAAAATCGGAGCGCCTCCGGAAAAAACGCCGCCCGCGCCTTTGCAGCCCTGGAATGGGATGCCTCACATGAATATCGAGTATTAATAATGATTATTTCATAAATAATTAAGCTTGCTTCAATTATTTTCAATTTTGATGCAATCTTTAGAAGTGCCGGCACTTAAAAAAACTACACTGTTTGATCGTAGAATATGAAATAAAACAATAGTAGGTGGCGTGTGTAACTGAACAGTAGCCCTAGGCTGACCCTAGGAAGGATATGAGTACAATGTCCAGGCTGACACAATCAATACAAGAGCTTGATGTTGTGGATCCATGCAACAGAAGTTATCAATGAGAGATAACAGCATTATTAGAGCAAGCAAGTTTCATATTAGCTCATGATTCCTATCTGCCAATAAGGATTATCCAAAGGTCGCACTATATTTCAATTTCTAAAATTCACGAAATGAGAAAAATTAATCCTGATTAAAACATTGTCAACTTTTGTTAGACAACCAAATTGAGAACATAATAATAGCAGTTCTCGGCTAATTGCAATTAACAATGCGTAGCCTATTGAAGCACAGGCCTACATCAAATCATGATGCAACCATGCCATAATGAGCTTTTCAATCTTACAACTGCTTCATGATGAGTCTGATAACGTAGTGAATGCCAGCATACAACGCATGATTGATTTCTGTGCTGTTTTTCTAGATATAGCTTCAACTTTAACTTAAATCTGGTTGATTCCGTGAAAGAAGTCGGCATGATAGGTACATTAATGTAGAAAAATAGAAGGCGAGATTGACACACGAAAGTGTATTTACAGAAACGAAAAATGAAAATAAATCATCCGCTGTCACAAGTCCGGACCTCTCTCATGAATTCTTCCTCAAGTTCGTCTAACGCTTGGCCCTCCACTTGGATTTCTGTCCGTTTCTCTTGCGAATCTGTATTTGTCTCTAGACGAACCAGCAACTCGTAGCGACCAGAATCGGCTGGTGCTGTCAATCTGCTCACTACCTCACGCATTCTTGGGCCTTCTCCTAACTCTACCACAACTTCTTCAGTACTCCAGCTGCCTCGCACACGCACTCGACATCGACCACCAGATTCCACCTTTACTCGACAATTTAACGGAGAAGACGGCACCACAGATGATACTTGACAGTCATTGGATTCCACGACAAAACTTACAATACGCAAACCTTGTTGCAGATAATGATCATAATACGCTCCGATAGCCTCATGTAGATTCCTGCAGAAGACAAATTGAGAATGCTATCTTCCTAGCTGAAGTAAGTTTACATAAAGATTTTGGGTAGTACAGATACATTTGATATCGGATTATTAAGCGCAAATGTGTTTAATTTGACAATCGTAGTTCATCAGCCATCTGCTTCAAAGATGCAAAATGTCAAAAAATCTACAATAAAATCGAACATCTGCATGTGCATTAGTACTACCGAAAAACATTAGTACTAAAGTAAAGAATGAACTGAATCTTTATCGAATAGATCCCTCACTAAGATTGTAAAATTATCACTCACAATTCACGGGTTCCATTCACAATTTTTCAAACTTATCTCTGTGTCACCCTAAGAAAGTTGCTGTGGAGATAAGTTGTCGCAAATACTGTATAATATAATAACATAATGTATTAAGAAACTTGGGGATCAAGGGAATACCACTCGATTTTAAAGAAACTAACAATTCACGAATTCATTAAACAATTTCATACTAGTGCATCGGCATCAACGGTTAGCAGCGCCCAACTGCAAACTTTTCACCCCTAGCAGAATTTTAACATTTACAGTGATTCACAATACTGGATTTACTTTTTTCCTTAGTTCAATACCATTCGTTCATTATGCGTCGTATACAGAGAAACCAAGGCCGTAAAAAATGAGAAGCATTCGATTAGCTCTAACAGATGCCCAAAAAGTAAAAAGAATGGCAACCTTAACCTTGTGATTAGAATTCAACAATGGTTAAATTCTTATGTAATTTCAAAGCTCATCGTGGTTACGAATTTATGCGAAGATTTATATGCCACGTGTTATTCTTCTAACTGGCCAATAACTATGTTGATCACAGAATTGGCTTGCAATTCGAATTTGAATCACTTGTCAGACATTCATATGAAAATATGTGCAATATTCTCGGTCCTTAGAATTCCGCGTAGCTACCACGCCTAAAATGAAAATCGGTTATGAATCAAAAAATAATTTGACATCAAATATCCAGCCCGGGAATCGGGAATAAGAGCCACAAAAAATATTGACATATAAATCATTGAAAGAAGCTCAATACACTTTGGCCTCAATTATGAAATAGAAAATGAAGAGAATGAAGTAGTCAACAATGTAATATTTTGTTGGTTGCCAATCCAAAAATCCAAATAAAAGCGGTTGTGTTATTGTAGCATACTGTAACATGTCGGGAGCTAAGAGAAAACATCGTGAATACTATTTTTTAGCTACATGCCAACAATTTGAAGTATCTCATGAAAATACAAATATTGCGGAAATAGGAGGACGTAAAAGAATGAATATTATTACTGCAGTCACATGCATGACATGCAGTGAGTAAATATTCTCTCAGTGAAAGCATGAGCTGCTCGACGGTAAGTTGTGCTGAGGTACACCAATTTTATGGCGCATATTCTCTGCTTTTATTAATTGGAAGGTTAACTAATGCAATGCTATATGCATTTCTTATATATCAGGAAGTAATGTGACCCACGACCTACATTTACTGCAAGCATGAGTAAATGGAAGGACAAGTCAGGATATCTTACAAGCAATAAACATCACTTTAGATTTGTGGTCGCAAAATGTAACTTTGTAAGATCTATCTAATAACCAAACAATGTTTGAATTGATGTACCATAGTCAACTACCAGGTACATGCTGCACACGCAACGGTAAGATTAACCTCCTATATGATTATCGAAAGTAATAGTCAAATGCTCAAACTAGAGATGTGCAGAGTCGCACGGACATAGGCGAGACTAGAGATAGAAAATATCGGTTCAGCTAAAACTCTTGGATGCGCTTTATCCGATAAGACCTGTGAGAAGCACTTCAACCGGCATTGGAGAATTCGTAGTTGACCAAGCGGCGAGAGAGGTTAGTCATGTTTCAAGCTTGTCCAAAAGCGGAACAAAAGTTATGGATTCTCTCCATGAATTTATCGGGAGAATCCATAACTTTTGTTCCGCTTTTGGACAAACTTGAAACACTGGAAAATTCACTCAACTCTACACATGCTCATGTTTCATCAGAGTTGTCTCACAATGTCTGCTTGCATGCACGTTACAGGCTACACACTCGCACGCAAAACTTAACCAGATTCAAAAAGATTCGACCTACCCAGCGGCTCTGATAGTGATGTGGCCCGCTCATATTCGTAGATAATGGAATGTGATAGGTACATATATTTGATAACTTCTTCTATACAGGAGATATACGCTGAGAATTAACGAGTCGCATCGAAGCGGAGACGAGTCGATTGTCTATGCGCATATCTCCGCCATAGAGGTAGTTATCTGATGTATCCACCGATTCCAAATTACCGGTACATCAATTGCAACACTGACATGAGCAATTTTGATCATTTTCAAATATCTATCTTTCACTGGAGATTTTGGATATCATTATCCATGGATATGCAAATACTACCTGGATAGGAAGTGCATCAAAGACATTACTGACATAGAAATATGATCAGATTTTTGATGTTTCCGTAGATTTAACACTTAGAATAGACCCTTGGTAAACAGGAGATTTGCAGGGAACAGTTGGATATGTAAAATGTATTGTTAATTAAGAATACATATCCTTGTAATCGAGTCTCATTGGATGCAACGATTTCCGTACATTAGACTGCCCTAATACCGCCATGCGCATCGTGCAGGGCCAGACAGGAGCAGGAAAAGCGTACCCGAAGATGCAACTGACATATAGAGCGGCAGCCAAAAGGGATCACTACCAACGAAAAGCGCCCCAAGGTTTGACTACATGAAGTACTGGGGACTAGTCTGAGGGTCACGGAACTGAGTCTGCCGGGTCAGAACTGGTGGACTCGGTCCAGGGGACCCAAATGTTAGGCCCCAAAAGTGTGCTAGATACAACATTCGACGCCCCGCGAAATTCAAACGTAGAATGGTTCCTCAGTGCCTGGTGAACACGAAAACACCAATGACTGACATTCTAAGTGGTAGAATACCCCCGTCAGACGACCCCAAAGGATCCCATCCCCAAAAAGTGTGCTAGATACAACATTTGACGCCCCGAGAAATTCAAACAGAATTGTTCCCCAGTGTCTGGTGAACACAAAAACACCAATGACTGAAAAGCAGAAGAAAAAAAATTTCAGAACATCATTCCAAGGTCTGAAACGAAAGATGGATAATGACTCAGTTGAAAGAAAAACTACTGCTATTGCATCAGATGCCACTTTAAGCACAACCAATGCTGTTGCACCTTGGAAACAAACATGTTTGGGTCTCGGACTCTAGTTTATCTGGCTCCAACCTAATTATTCAGATTCTGAATCGTCTCGGGCACTGCAACAGTTATGATCGTGTGAAGGAAATAGAAACAGAATTTGCCTACAGCTGTGCAAGCAGTGATCGACTTGCTCCCGATGGCCTTCTTCTGGAAAGTGGTCTCGCCACTGCAACTGCTTGGGACAACTATGATGTCAATATCGAAACGACTGACGGAAAGATACTGCACACTGTACAGTCGGGACATGCTATCAAAACACCACGAATGTCGATGCAATCGATTCAACCGGTCTGGATACATGCAAGCGCAGGGACGTAAGAGCTTTCATGATATTCAGCGTGAAATTCCACAATTCTGTCCTACCATATAGAGAGGCAAATTCGACATGTCAATTCTGATAATGGAGAACTTGAAGACAATGGAAAACATCTTGACTGTTGGTGGCTGTTGCAGTGTCAACGAACACATTTGCCGTTATTTCCCGGATATATGACGAAACATGTGAATGAGTTACGAAAACAGACGATCACCTATCTAGATCCACTGATGTCATATCCTATACTCAACAAAGTTGTAAGAGAAACAATGTTTCGGACTCTAAAAGTAGCAGAATAGATGTTCGAAGATCACGGAATGGTTGCATATGACCTCGCCATTGCTTCAAAGGCCTATTGCATCCAACAAAAAGAAGCCCCAAAATTCGACAACTTGCACGTGCTTCGAAGCAAGTTCCACATAGAACTTGCATTCTTTCTAGTGATTTGAACATTCATTCAAGATTCCGAAGCGGAAGTTATTTTGACAAGCTCATCTGTACTAAGTGATGTTTCGGTTAACGGAATTATCAAAGGCAAGTTTTACAACAGATGTAATCGAATCCATCAAATTTTAGCAACTATTGTTGAAAGGAATTTATATCAAGAATTCCTGAAATCAATTCCAACTGATGATAGAGAAATGATACCCGTCGTCATTGAGCAAGCACCTGCTGATTATGATGATTGCTTGGAGGAGTAGCTGAAAGAGAACAATGAACTCCAATTCCTGCTCTCTAAGTATGAGGATCATTTGGATGAAGCAATAAAAGGATGTTGGGGAACAACTGCAACGTATGTCTTTCCGATCAATCGTACCTAGCGCAATCTTCAGTGAGTCCGGACAAATGACTTCGATTTATATACAGAAACATCCCCATTGTCTTGGAAATGTTTTTTGCACTCAACCGACCTAGCTGCGCTCGTTGGGGAAGCTTATACATTATGTACTTGGATAAACTGAAGAAACTACCCCGTTCATGCAGAGAATGTCTTCAGAATGGTGTTTTTTCCATTCGTCGACTTTCAAAACATTTTTCAATCAATTCAATTGATCTTGTGATTGAGTAGACTATAAATAGAGACGGTTCATCATCCATGCCAGGAATTGTTGCATTTCGTAATTCAGAGTGCCGTGAAGCGTTGGACTTTGACAGCTGCACTAAGAGGCATGATAGTATCAAACATAAAAACATTCACTGGTTTGAATCTGTTGAACAGTCTGCATCACAAGCATATGGCGAATCCAGAAGGACAATAATGACATTGCGGCACTGAATTAAACCATTGAGAAATCGTGTAACCCATTTGACGAATCAGTCAGACAATGTGACATTATCAATATCGCAACAGGGAAGGTAACCGCCTCTGAAACCAAAAAATAGCTCCTTGAAGCAGTAGACAGAGGGAAGTCGAAGCAAATTGCGCGTACTTTCCAGGAAGAATGGTCCTCAAATCCAAAACGGGTTTTCGAACCCATTAAGAGAACTGCCGTTCACAATTTTGTCGTCGATAATAAGATGAAGACCCAATCAGCAGCATCAGAATCTCGCATAGTAGCTGAGAGCGTGAGAGACGTTTTTGGACGAATAAAGCTTGTTACAGCAGAAAATTTGCCTGAATTCGGTTTAAAAAAAATTCTTGTCGTACCCTATACCTTAGGTCTCCTTGTCTTTGGCTCACAGCGATGGATCAATGATCAAAACTGACAAATCAGTTCTATTGAAGTCTCTGGAGCGGAAACAAACAGAAGTATCACTTGAAAGCATCCCGAACATTGAATTCTGCCTAATTGACGGAGGTCAACTTCTGCATTCTACACTTCCATTTGCATCAGGCACGTACGGCGCATTAGCGAGACAAATTTTGTGAACGTATGTTCAAGTGTAGGACGCCAAATCCATATATTATTTGAAAATAAACGAATGATTCTTTGAAAGAAGCAGAACAGATAACAGACATTACGCGGAAGCGACTGCACAGACATCAGTTATGTCATCAGTGGGCCCGGTCAAAAGCCAAGTGCACGTCTATCAGAACATCAACTTGCAAAGAATTGCGGTTTTAAGAACGAGCTTGCTAAGTATTTTGGATCAAAAGTTGTCTTCGCATCGCATGGCGGAAACAGTGTGGAGATTTCCTCATCAATGAATCCTGCTAATCTTCAAGCTGACCATGAGGAAGCTGATACTTTTATAGCATACCACGCATCTGCAATCATGAACAGTCAATGGTCAAATATAATGATCCGGGCATCAGACATAGATATATTAATCATTCTCATTGGTCTTCTGAATCGTAGATTTGTTAACGGGGAAAACATCAGCAACTTGCTTTTAATGAACTGGATGAAGTCACCGCTTCATTGATGTGAATTCAATATTTGAAAAAATAAAGGATATTCCTGATTTGGGCACAGCTTTGCTAGGACTTCATGCTTTTACTGGCTGCGATGTTAACTCAGCGTTCTACAGAAAAGGAAGGTCAAGCAGGTCGATATTCTACAAAGTAATCATGAATTCATCGACGCTTTTGCAAATCTATGTAATCCAGATATTGAGCCCGACATGAAAATTTTCTCACCGTTCGTGCGTCACATGTATGGAAAAAAAGAAGCAAAAAATATAAATGAAACAAGATTCGAGACATTTAAACGAATGAACAGAACAAAGTCCATTCAAGAACATGAAGAAGATTGACTGCATCCTCCTTGCCAAAATACACTGAAAATGCAAGTACTCCGTTCACAGGATGTGGCACTGGCAACAATCTGGGCAAGATGTGAAAAAGAAGACCGAGCAAATGGACTTGATCCTTATCGATTTGGCTGGGAAGAGGCTCAAACAGTCACTTTGTTCCGGAGTGGTACGTCGATAGTCCTCTGCCATCATCAATTTTACACGACCGAGAATTAGAAGAGGAACTATCAGACGAACCAGAGGATGAAGAATGGAGTGATTCGATTAGTGACGAGGACATCAATTCATAGCATCAAAAGATTTTTTCATGCCGAAATCAAACCAAATATTTTAATGACAAGTGTTTTGTAATCATCTTTCAATATTTTTGTTAAACAAGCATATTTTAAGATTTTACGCTTTGTTCTTTATAGATAAGCTTCGTCAGTTTTTTGATATGATAAAGCTGTTAATAAATCTTGACTGCTTAGGATTGCTATAAAAGTGCATTTGTTATATTTACGACTTTAATAAGCTGATAATTTGCTCGTGAAAATTTCAATGACAATATGCAAGGCTGACTCAAACTGCCTGTATGCATCAAACAAAATCAATCAAGGAATACATGTGCATGTATTCCTTATTTGATTTTTCTTTTCCATTGCTTTCAGTTCTTTTTGAAAGATTGTAATTGAATACACACTTCCAATCAGAATTTATTAGTTTTCAATCCATCTGAATACTCGGAAACTATATTTGTACGTTTACAGGTACAGCACACATATGTCTTATGTTGTATCTAGCACACTTTTTGGGAGTGGGGTCCTTTGCGGTCGTCTGACGGGGGTATTCTACCACTTAGAATGTCAGTCATTGGTGTTTTCGTGTTCACCAGGCACTGAGGAACAATTCTACGTTTGAATTTCGCGGGGCGTCGAATGTTGCATCTAGAGCACTTTTGGGGGTCCTTTGGGGTCGTCTGCCGATGGCATTCCACTACCTAGAATGACAGCCATTGGTGTTTTCGTGTTCACCAGACACTAAGGAACCATTCCATGTTTGAATTTCTCGGGGCGTCAAATGTTGTATCTAGCACACTTTTGGGGTAGTCCACCAGTTCTGACCCGGCAGACTCAGATCCGTGACCCTCAGACTAGTCCCCAGTACTTCATGAATGTAGTCAAACCTTAGGGCGCTTTTCGTTTGCAGTGAGCCCTTCTGGCTCCTGGTCTAATACCACAGCTTGCAATTAAAATATATAATATTTTGATTTATGTGAGATTGAGGCCAGTAGATTTTCATCAAACGTGTGAACGGAAAACATGCTGCTTAACTGAGTTGGTTAAACCGGCTTAGCCTTGGCTCGGATTGAGATAAAGTAAAGTCGGTTGGCTTAGACTGCGTTTTCTTCTCGAAAAACGGATTCTCTGATTCAAACCTTAATATACAGTAGATTGATCGATGTCATTAAGTTATTATCTCATAAATTTCAAGGATTTTCCGGGAATTCGTAGAATAATTTTCTAAATATGAAAACGTCGCGAAAAATCAAAAAATGAATTCATTATTTAACCTCTACAGGTTTCAATTGGCAACAAGATAACAGCGATTGACCAATCTTCATCTGGAGCAATATCACAAGAAGGAGTGAGAGGAAATCAAGTCCATGCAATTTCAAGCTAGGTTAAAAGTTTTTTAACGTTTGCATGCGTAGACTGCCTAGTCCAATATATTCTATATAAGAAAAATAGAAATCACAAAAATCATAGGGAAGTTGAAGATCTAGGTTCATAGATCGCTGATTTTGTAACACATGTTGCATATAAAGGACATAAGGCCAGTCATTAGTTGGCTTATAATTATCAGCATTGTAAAGTGTTATCTCTCAATGACATAAACTGCTTGTAGTTTGAAATTGTATGAAGTTGATGCCCTCTCACTTCTTCTTCTGATATAGGCTCCTGATTAAGATTGGTCAATCTCTGGCATCTTGTTGCCGACTGAAGCCAGTTGAGGCTAAAATGATTAATTCTCTTTTCATTTTTGCGATGCTTTCATATTAAAAGAACATTACGCAACTGTTATCCAATCCGTCGCCGGAAGTCGTTTGGAGAAAATGTTTTTCATAATTCACTAAATAGAATATTTCTCCAGCAATACAGGAAATTCTCTTCCTAAAAAAGAAGATAATCGACTGTAGAGTAAGGAGACTCGTCAAGCTTAGTGAAAGAACTTTCATTGATGAAGCTGAGCTAACGTAAAGCACGCGAATTGATGAATTTTCAGCAATTGTCCCGCCTATTGTATTGCATAGCACAGGTGGGCCCATCGCGATGACACCATACATTTAGTGTTGGAATCAATAGATTAAACATTTTAGAAAAAACGTATTGTGTAGTCCGCGTTAACGGAGTGACTTTGAAACGGAAATTTCTTCCCGGTTTAGGGTAGGGTGGGGTGGAATGGGTAGGTTTTTGAGAAAAAGTTAATTTTTTTCTTGGTTGTACATGTAAGAACCACATTTTTATTAGCTGAACATCGCATTCTGTGTTTCTACTTTGCAAATTAACATTGAGTAATGGAAATTTCATTTTGGGCATGGGTGGAATTTACATGTTTTTTTAAAAAAAGGACAATACCCATTTCACCCCAGCCCTGGGGTGAAATGGGTATGATCATAACTTGTTCAAAGCGACTTGATTAAATCAACTAATAATAGAATAGTATTCAGAATTTGCCTTTGTGCAAGTATTTGGTACTACAATTGCAATCTTAAAAATATTCATGTACAGTCCCGATAGCCCAATGAGGCAGTTAATCTCATACTTATTACGTGTACTAATTATCTAGGACGGAACCACCTGCATATTTTCAATCTAATTTCTATGTCATTCACTATTATGAGTTCTAGATGTCATGTCCCCAGTATTACGGACAGAAAAACTAACAATTGGCAATATTGGAAGGGTTAAATTACAGATTCATGCAATAAAATTTCAAGTCATGAAAAAATCTCATTTTGTGTCAGATAAGAAATCAGTTAGGTAATAATGTCACTACCACAAATGAGCATTTACATCGAAGACCAGTTCGCACTCCTTTTTGTCGGCACGGGTGGTTTCAATTTCGCAACGATGTCGTGTGAAGCGAAGGCAGAACGATCGTCGAAAGGAGGCCTCAAGAATAATCCACAACTGCTTTCACTTCGCTTGTGACGGAGAAAGACAGCAACAGAATCATCGCCGTCAAACTCTTCTATTTCCTTCTACTCTCCTTGCTACTTATAAATTCTGAGCTGCTGTTGAGGCAGCGCATGTATTTTGACAGATAGGATGCTATTATACAGCATATAATCACAAACTTTGTTAGCTAAATGAATTAGGCTTGTGTTCCGCAATATAATTTTCTGCCATGTGAATATACCCATTTCACCCCACACTTTTTTTGTGGTATACCCATTTCACCCCCATTTTTGATTTTCAAAATCAATAAAAAACTACGATCAATATCGATTAGCGCAAACATGTGTCATCTAGAGGGATGAATCATCTTCCTCAATACCACTTATAAGTAGCCATAGCGCCATTTTCAACACCGTGACCCGAAAGTTAGTGAACGTTAATTTTTTTCAACATCAAGAAAATATTTGCATCTCAGTTGCTATGGTAACAATGAATGCATTACATGGAAACTATTCTATTGGAATAGCCTGCTTATATCATGCTGTCATTACATTCTAAGCGGTTTTTGAAAATATGAAGTCGTTTGGTCTACAGATAACTTTAGGTACTTTATACCCATTTCACCTCATGTGCCCATTCCACCCCACCCTACAATAAATAGAATATTTCTCCAGCAATACAGGAAATTCTCTTCCTAAAAAAGAAGATAATCGACTGTCGAGTAAGGAGACTCGTCAAGCTTAGTGAAAGAACTTTCATTGATGAAGCTGAGCTAACGTAAAGCACGCGAATTGATGAATTTTCAGCAATTGTCCCGCCTATTGTATTGCATAGCACAGGTGGGCCCATCGCGATGACACCATACATTTAGTGTTGGAATCAATAGATTAAACATTTTAGAAAAAACGTATTGTGTAGTCCGCGTTAACGGAGTGACTTTGAAACGGAAATTTCTTCCCGGTTTATTTCCCACTTACGATGAGTAATAGGGTCTAAGTTCATTTCAGCCTAAATAATTGGGATAATACTAATATATATAACACTATACTAACATGTTAATATCAAACGCCTACAGGTGTGTGTTTATCCTAATACGCTCTCTCCTCAAGGTATCTCATTGTATAGCATACAGATGTCACATCTGGACAGCCATTCAGACGGATGCAACCAAATACTGTGCAATTATTACAACTGAGGATACAGCAGACATCATATTCTCAATACTAAGATCTTACCAGTGACCGAGGTCGAGGAAGAAGAGGCAGGTCTTTTCATCCACTCCTGCACCAATAATGGCTCGTAATTGAGAGAGTAGCTGGTCACGATCTGTAGTGCCCATACTGCGGAACATTGCAATGAGTTGACTTTCCACTTCAGCAGGAGTGCCGTCCACCTCCATCGTGATATGATTGATAGGTGATCAGGACGGAGGAAATTCAATTAATTTTTTCAGTGACGCGAGTATTCGCGGATTATTCACCGCCTGTGGCGGCAAAATAAGGCTGAAAATGGAGGATATTTGCTTCTATCAACAAATTCATGAGTGAACATTGTCTACATAACAAAGAACGATAAATAATCGAGATTTGTCAGAGATGGCAACAAGTCGCATCGTCAGTGTGACATGGCCATAAATGCGTGGCTAACACAACAAAATATATGCAGTGCGCTTAAATTGATGTGGATAAATAAAACACTTCAGAGAAGGTAATGATGAATGATTTTTTAAAAAAATCTAAGCTAGAAGGATGAAGACGAGCATACACAACACAAATATCCCTGAGCAGAAGAACAAATATAAAGAAGTATAGAAGAGCAGAAGGAAATAAGGAAACAAAGCAGAGCAACAAAACAGTGAAAAATATCTCATAACCACTGACTTGGGAAATAAGGACGACAATGTCTCTTCCGGATATTTTCCTTGAGTTTCACTTAATTCATCCATCACAGGAATACCTGGCAGATAAAAAACTTTTTTTACAGAACTTTTACCCCTAGCACAGCTATGGGCCATGAACGAAGCTAGGGGTTGCTCAATGAAAAAGTAATTAATTGTATTATGTTAAATAAATAAAAGAAAAAAACAAGTTCCATGATTTTTTCTTGCTAGATTTTGTGATATCTTTTAGTTTAGAAAACAAAACGAAACACACACCCACACGTTACTAGTGACTTCAGAAATCATTGCAATCGCCTTAAGAGTCTTTCAAGTAGTTCCTGGTGGTAGGCATCCCGCACGGTTTGCAATTCCTTCAAATCAGAATCATTAAATTCATTAACGCGTTGAGTTCTTTCACCATGTACTTCAGCGGACAGCGTAAATTTTTATTATGTGGCACGCTGCTGCTTTCTATTGTATTGATCGTTTAGTTGTGCATAGTCATAAAGATGCAATGTTCCGTTGATTCCATCGATTTTGTCTTGATATGCTAGGTGCTATGTTCTTCAATCATTTCGTTGCGTGAACTGATATCCATTGTAGGTGTACTGCACCAGTGTCTTTGCTCGTCATTTGGCATCGAGAAAGCCTAAGGGCAAAACGTCTGCCACATTATAATAAAAATTTACGGTGTCCTCTGAAGTACTTCCTTTTTGCTTTAACATTAGCTTCATGTAAACTTTATTCTGGGGACAGATGATGGGTATGTTCCTTCACGGCAGCTTAACTGGGTCTTCGTCTTCATCTTAAACTTTACATGTAGAAACTGCGGCAAGAGTGACACCGGGTTGCCACGACGAAAGCTTATCTTTAAAAGATAGTTCAACAGCATTGAAAGAGTTGAGTAGATATATAAATCGATATCCTGGAATCCAGAGGGCAAGTCTTGAAGTGGCTTACGAAGTGCAACAAATTGATCGATGTGAATTAATAAATGAGGAATGTTGGCGAGCGGCTTTAACTCAAGGTTGGGAGACGATCGAATTAATTTTCAAATTACAAGACGCTGATCTAAATTATTTTCCCTAACTCTGTACATGTCAAGAAATCAAATGGGGCTGTAGGAGTAGATTAACCTTGTTCATGGAGCTCTGCAGGATTGCTTGAATGCGCTTTTGGCCCTAGGTGTCGAATACAAAAAAACCTGTACTGAAACCCACAACTAAACCAGCTCATCTAGACTTGTTGCACTATACAGGGCAGTGTAGCCAGAGCCATTCGAAGAAAATGATGCTGCGACTACGAACAACTTCGAATTTATCATGTAAGCAATAATTTTCAAGACTATTGATCATAGAATAAGTATATAGTAAGTAGAGTGTCGACTCAAAAAGTATCTGAATACAGTGAATATTTTAATATGAAAAGATTCAGTTTTTTTGCGGAGATTACGTTCCAGTGGTCCAAAAAAATATTTGAAAAGTTTTTAAAATAATCATTAGAGAGGTCTGCAAATTTACATGCTACAGGCATGAAGCCACTTTATAAGTAGTAGGAGTGAATATTTGCTAACAATCATCACAACTGAGCAGAAATTATGCTGATGATCGAGGAAATTTCATGAACAGCATTATAATGGATCTAGGAGAAGTCGAGATCTTATTGTGCTTTCTTGGATGAAATGTTTTTAATTCAATTTTCACCGGTATGATTTTATGATTAACTAAATTAGTGTTTAATTTCGTGAATCTGAATAGTGATGTGGGCCCATTTACATCTTTTAAAGTTAATTGGAATCATTGTCTTTGATCAATTAAGTTATTGCTCTACCAGTGGCAGATTGTTTGTGATATGATCACGCTTAAGAAAATATTCTTGAGGTTGAGCATGAAAGCACAATAGCATCCTATAGAATTGTTAATTTAACAAACATTACCTCTCCAAGGCTGTCATGGCACGGAGGATCTGTTAAAATGCTATCACTCCTTCTGCATTACTATCATGATCAGTCCGTGGTAATTTCTTCTAAACTGGAAAATAATTTGCATATCTCGCACTTGGTAGCAATTCCAAATATGTTCACCTCGAGTTCATTTAATAAGTTCGAAGCTTTATACACATTGGGGATTTCATAAATGCTGAGTCGCTACTCTACCTAATATACCTACTATATGCTATTGATAGTGCATTCCTATTCAATGAAAGAGAAATATAGAGAAACATTGGCTGGTTTCATGCAAGGTTGTTAGACGCGATATACCAGATACTTATTGTATTATCTTATAATCTTGTGCCATCGATATCTGTGAAAGAGAAATACAGTATTATATTGTCAAGAGATTAGGGTTGCAAAAAATGCTTTTTCCCACCATATTTCAAATACACTTTAAATGTTTTTACTTTTATTATAATTAATGAAAATTGCAGCATTTCTTCACTCAAAACTGCAAAACCAAACACCTTCTCTAAAGTACTTAATGAATTCAAGGTAAATATAGTACGCTGCTAATAATCATAAATGACTTCTATAAATTGGAATTTGGATACGTCTTTAAATTAGAATGTTTAATGGTAGCATTAATTTATGCATAGCTATTATCACTGAGAGTGGCGTGTCACAATTTATTTCGGAATGCTTTTCATAACTTTTTCAATTCATTTTAATACACAGGTTCATCTTTGACTTCTTGAGGACGAGTTAGCAATTTTGGTTATTGTCCCAAGTCACGAGGACGGGCACTGCTCGTCCTATTGTTTGCTAGTGCTACTACCGACTTGACGCAGATGCAATGCAAATAGGACGGCCACAGCTCCTCCTCGGCACTTGAGGCTGCTTATCATTAGCGCAAACTCGTCAGTTGTATGAAAATAACGAAGAAGAGCTGTGCTCATCCTCAGTCCTCAACAGATTGAAGTCACTAATGAACCAGATCAAGCAAAATATAATAAAGTACGAGACGATATGAATAACACTTGATTAGAGATTATGATAGAATAGACAAAGGGATAATAGAAAATTATATTATCGGTATGTCGAAAAATAATAATACAATTTAAGTTAAAAAAAAACAACCGTGCCGGATAGATAAAATTACAAGAAAGCAGTTCCTGATGATTTTGGACATTCATGCAACGCACTAACATCACTCAATAGCCTACCACTCAACGTCACTTGCAATACCCAATAGTCTGATGGGCCTGAGTCACAGACTATCACTTGAGCGCGACATCAATACTGCGAGACAAGCTGAAAATATTTATTGTGCAAGCCGCATGCGCAGAACGAATAGAACTTGATTTTACTCAGCCGCCATTGTGATGCAAGCGACAATCAGTCACAGTCCGGCATTGCACACAAATTGAGCCATGGTAGGTAAGATCATCGCCGTGATCTTACCTGAGAGTGAATTTTACTAGTTTAGCGAAAGAGCGATTGTTGCAAGATTGAATATGCCAAAATTTAATATGCTATTGTACACAGGCCTATACAGAAGGGATTATCATGTAGTCTTTAAGAATTAAGGATTGTACATCGAAATGTGAAAATACGTGCTTCACAGCAAAAAAACAATATAAAAAATGTTATCTAAAAAACACTTACTTTTCTATTCGGATAGAGTATTGCCTTCAAAGCGGCACTCCAGTGTCAATTTTCTTCTTTACTTAATCTTCGTAACAAAAAAATATGTTTTTTTAAAATATTTTAAATATCGCAACCCTACAAGAGATGTCTTACACTAATTCATTTCAAATATCTGTCTGCACTCTGTAACCTTGAGAACTGAAGTGATCTGAACCCAGGAATTCATTCTAAAAGACATGGCTAGGATACTGCATGGGAGACCTTAATAATTCAAATTACCTTTGGCTGTCGCAGGATTAGGACGATCTCTTGTCGTTGTCAATTTCGTTAAAGAATCTGTAAATTCGAAACTGCTATGAACTCGGAGAACACCTCCACTTGCACATGATAGACTTCGCTGCTGTTTAAAATTTTACTATGAATTATTGCGAACACGACTCCAACTGACAAAAAACAAACAACACAGGAATGATAAGGCTCAACACGACACGAGCGCCGACCTCTACTGTGATTACCGAATGACCATCAATCTGGTTCTTAGACATCATAGACCAACGACAGAGAAACCGAGAGATCTATTTTCAGATTTCTGTAGTGCATCCATATTCAGTCCTGCTGATATCAAGAACGCAATCCTCCAAATTGCTCTTGGTCCCAGGTGATTGACAACACAGATCATACCGCTAGTATTTACTCAATTCTCTTCCTGCCATTCGGCTAAGGTCTTCCAAAAGAAACTTCATACCAATACGATTTGCTTATCTGCGGATGCAACAGAGAACATGATAAAGCTTCCTCGCATTTGGATTTCAACAGATAATAAATCAAAGCAAGAAGAAAAGTATCCTCAAGGTCATGAAGATGCGTGGGACACTCGCTAGGATGACGAGGCTATTCAATCTCACCCACGAATAAAAATTAGTCCTTCAACTGAAGAATCAGCACGAATTGCGATCTGTTCTTTTTCAGTATTTCCGCACATTTACTGCGAACTTCGATCGTCTCGCTTTCTTTCTGTTTGAATAGTGCAGCATATCATGCTATAAAAGTCCAAATGTGTTGAAAGAAATATTCATCAATAATTCTACAAAAATGAACTGTTGCCGAAACAAAATGATTCAATTTGATAATAAGAAGGCTGATGCTATTAATGATGAATTAAACCCAAATTTTAACCTACACAGGTAGAGTGAGGGGATAGGGTGATCAATATCATGCATGCAAATGTCATCAAAGTTCAAGTTTTATGAGTCAGATGAAAAGGGGAAAATGTAGAATTACGAACGTATGGATTTGGATGAGACACAATACATAGAGGTTTAGAACTTAAGAATCATTGCTGTTGATACGTCAATTCGCCAAGTCGCATGTTGGTTTGATCACTTTATATTAGAATTTTGTGGTTATTGCATTGCTATGAGTGTTTGCAAGCAGATGATGAATACTGTGTTATGTGTTGTTTGACTCTGGTGTGCATAAGTCTTCTAATACAACCAATATCAAATGTTTCGCATTTTGAACTAGTCAATTTGCAGACTACATTGTCTTGAAATAAATTTCGTTGTTGATGATAGGACAAATTGTGAGTCGACGATGCGAGATTGCTTCATTTGTAGCACATTTCTTCGAGTTTTAGATTTAAGTGCTAGTCCTACGTTCAATTTTCTTTTTGGAATATCCGTTTGATGGTTTGGTCCGTCGATCAGAGAACATCAGCTAAACAAGCAGCCATCAATAATGAAAGAAACAGAATTAAAGAACGATGCTATAACATGGCTGTAACAAAAAATTAATTATGCGCAAGATTTATCATAGTTTTGGAACTGAGGGGGCAGATAAACTAACAAACACGGGTGTCTATGCGCAGACGGCTTTCTCCCCGCTCAGATAGGAAACTGCTGCTGCTATCAAGGCTTTGATTTATTGTGCCAAGCATCTTTGTAATAATGATGACTTTTATGAAAAAAACGGGTCGATTTTTTTTCACTCAAAACAACATCGCGCATAAGCGAGGACTCACTGCAGCTATCAACTGAGTGAGAAATGCTTGTCAGGCTGATCATCAAGATATGCCTATTGCATAGATATACACGGAACCGGAATTGAGAGCGTGAACAACTTCTGTTACCCAGATGATGTCATCGACAGTTGGGATGGCGTTGGCACCGCAGTTGCAAGAAAAGACCCTACGTTGCGGGTGGATGAAGTTCAGGGTGCCACAAGCATTTATAGAGCATCCCTGCGATGTGTAATGCAGTTGTATGCAGCATGTCCGTCATAAAAATGAATTGCGGTCTTGGGCCTTCCACCTATTCATGAAATATTCATGAAATGATGCGTTGGATGTGTGGAGTAAATCAGAAAAACTCCGAAAAATGAGGCTAAAAATGGCCATGTCTAGGCCAATCTAGGAGATCAAAGTAACAGGGAAGAGAGCTCAAGAAAGACCTTTGCAATGTGATAAACGAGGATCTGAGAGGTATTTGTGCTCAAGAAGCAAATGCACACGATCGTCAGAAGAAGAGAAATCTTCAAGAGGAAACCGTCACACCCGCAGCATATTCTGGATCACAAGGACGTTAAATGGGATGAGTAAGAGCCAAAGATGGGACAACTACACGTGTTGTAGCTTGTGTACTTTTGAGGTGTAAAATTCAGATAAAACATCAACACATTCAAAACTTGACATGCTAGTGAATTGAGTAACAATTATCATGTAATCGGAGGAAGCTTAATGACTGAGAATCTACATCGATGGGATGCTTCAGGAAGAGTTAAAAGAGCAACTATTTTTAAAAGGCTTTATTTTGACCATATTATTGTATTTATCAAGTAGAACAAACCAGCTTATTGCCATGCACATCGCATCACTTAAGTCACTCATGTCATGGAACCAAAAATCCCATTATGGAGCTCTCTCATGCGCAAAGATTGCACAGTACGCGAGCAATTGAATAGCTAAAAAAATGGCTTACTGAGACAGTTCCTTAAATTGCAAGAAATTTCATATAATATGAAATAGATGATGGTCGCATCTGTTATGTCGGATCAAAGCATGGTTCAAAACATGCAGTGTTCCATGGTTGAGAGCTATCAAGAGAATAAGATCATCCATTAGGTTGTCGCCTGGAGGTGGTCTGCATGGTCAGCTGGTCAACGCAACTCGATTTCACGGTGTATGTTCTAATTTTACGAAGATTCCTCAACGTCTTCTTTTCACCCTTTGGAAAGCATATTCACTAGAATCCTTTTGCTTGATCCATTGTCATAAAAAGATACAGGCGCATGTCTGCATAGAGATCACGACATACATTAACTCTTCCTATTTTGCATGCAGACTTTTCATTTAGCGTTTGTTTCACATTTGCAGATTTCAATATCGTCAAGGTCACATAATTACCATATGTTTTTCATTAAATTTTTCGGATCACAACTAGTATGTCTATTAATTTACGTTCATGACTTTCTTAAACAGAGAAAAACGGAAAAATTTCGCGTGCAGGAAAATTCTGTTTTTGCAAATATCTGTGATAATAGGAATTCGTGATGATAAAATGCCTCGAACTGGGACTTCACGTGCTTCCAGACGATAGGCCTTCGCTACACAATGGTTTCCTATCTAAACACTATCATTTTCGTTGCCAATTAGACGCTGATCTAAATTTCAATGAATTTTCAAACTTACATGTTTGATGCTATGGCGTGAGTAGCTCCTTAATGAAACAGGTACGCGTGATGAACAAAAGCTAAGATTTCTAAATGAAAATCCATTGAAGTTCAGAATACCTTATGCGCATTGACTTGCAATACAACAATTACATGTGCATGCATTCCTCTTAAATGTCTTCCCAACGTGAGACTTTTCTCGCAACATTCTGATCGTGAGCTTGTGATCGTAGGATAATTATTTTCGTCAATTCGTCCGTGTTTTCCTAACATTTTAAACTTCAGATGACAGCGAAGTTGCGATGTTTATTGCACATGACGTTCTATTTTAATTAGTCAATGATCTGAGTGCACTACAGAGATACTCTCTCGAAAATAGCACAATACAAAAGTTTGTTGCGTTCATTGCCCCAAGTCAATCACTCACATGTTTCATATTTAGAGATGGCATAAATTGTAAGTTTTTCTACAACCTCCTTTTTTCCTTTGTGAGTGTTGATCTATAGCGCATAATGTTAATTTCACCCTAGTCTGTGCGAACACAAACACGGGCGACAAGTGTGATTAATTGGCAGTTAATACTGAGTATTGGATTGTTGAAAGTAAAATTACATCACTGTTCACACAGATCAAATTGCGGGATCTTCAATGATGTATCTACATCGATGAGAATCTACAATTCTGCAAATTGTACAGCTTTCATGAATGACTTCGGATAGTATTCTTTCATTGGTGGGGAAGTCATTTTATACGTCATCAATGTGAAATGCGTCTACGCTGAGTCTGCCAATGCAACTGTGTAATTGCTATGAATGCAAATTAGGGAAATACTGCTATCCCTCTATGGCTTTGTAATGGAAGAAGCAGTCAAGCAATAGCTTAAATCTTATGCCTTGTCGCATTAGCTTGACAGCCGCACCAAAAATTTCATCAGGAAGAAATCGCTATGGACGAGATTAAGTGGGCGCTACAGCCGTGCATCAATGGCAGCAACGAACAAGTTGCAAACTTCGCGCGTGTGTCTGTGTGTGATAGAGTGAAACAGCTCTTCCACGCCTGATAAAATTCATCTGAGCGCATGATCTGATATTCAGACTTGAAAACTGGCAAAGCTGTGTAAAATAATCGGGGCAAGATGAATGTATAATAATGATGTTTTTCTGTGATTTGAATATTGGTAACTAGATTATTGATGGCCCTACGCCGAAAGCCCGTAGGCACGGAGAAGACGCCACTGGCCTCAAATCATTTCAGGGAATGACACGCGAAAAATTCGTGTGTTGAAAATTACTTGTTTTTCTGCAATTTATTCAACTAACATAAGTTTTTCTTTTTTTCCCAGTAGAATCCGCTTGCACTGGTGACAGTTTTGTGGTAGCATTTAACCTAAGGTCCTATTATTTACGTGTATTTGGGGTATCCTTGTAAAAACTCATTTTTTATGTTGAGGCTTAGAATCGCCGCATCAATCGGCGAAAAGTATTACGTGTCAATGAAAAACTTTTTTTCGTTTTGAAAATATACACTCGTAATTCATAGTGTATAGCCTCCGTCATGAAATTCATGAAGTCAAGAAACTCAACGGCAGTGGAGATCTTCCATAAAGTAAAGCCAAAAAAAAAGAAAAGGTGAATCCTAAGTTATTGAGTAACTTTGCGTCATTAGCTCGACGTTTAAAAAGAGGGAAAGACAAAAAAACAAGAAGAATTATTCGGAATTGCTTCTCGAAAGCGTGTCTTCATTCTATCAGAGATGACGACCGATCTATCCTTGAGACATGCAGATGCTCGACGGAAAGAGTGCAGCTATGAATAGATCAGCTGGAAGAAAGCATTTTGTGTCGCGCAGAGCGCAACGAAATTCATGATTCCATCGTCCAAAGAGCTTTCACGAATAGGCGTCGCATAAGTGATGTAGAACTTGCAGCTGTGGCAATGAAGCTTGTCTGTGCATACTGCGCCCACCAGTATGGTCGTGGCAGAAGGCTAGCAATGCAGCAAGCAAAAGTGCGCTTTTCATCCGTTTGAAGGTTAGAAGCGGAGGAGAGCAGTTTTATTTGTACATGCTAGTATCCGCGAAGTGAAATAATGGCTCACCAGAAAAAAATAGATGTTTTTGTAGACCACTACTTGTGTAAGAATACTCAATGAGCTGAGCTTCGAACGTGCAAGCTCTCAATGCATTTGGCATTGCTATCATGCTGTAGAATATTTCCATTCGAAAGACATAGAGAATGAGTATGAGCAAGAATGTCTCAATCAATTTTTGACAGCGGAGGGAAACCCAAGCCAGATATTTATTCCATCCCCTCGAAGGTGACTACAATCCATTTGGTGAAGGTGCTTCATAGAGTTTCTGTCCAGTCGTTGTATCTATTCTTATCTGCGCAATATATAAATATAATTCCTACATTTTATTGAAACTTCTTAAGCACCAGCTTCTATCTCGTTTTTAATTGTTGTCATAAATAAGTATGAGATTCCATGCAATGATATATTTTCTTAATTCGTGATTCATCAATTACTAATCACATAATTTTCAGGTACATGGAACGTGCCATTATGTAAAGGCCCCTGATGAACATGCGATTTCTAGAATACTCAATTAATAGGCATGCATTATTCTCTATCTTTTAAATCATATTCTTATCACATTTAAACTGCACCCGGTACTCATTTAATAGACCTATTTCATGTTTGGAAACCTGACTGACGTAATGTACAAGAGCTGGGAGAGAGACCCTTTTAAGATTGCAATGGTATTTTGGTGCAAGTTAGGTAGTTATCCACAGAGAGACCAATGTTGTAGTGATTACCAGCGTGTCAGATAGCTTCTGTTGTTTGCAATTGCGAAAGTGGTGTGAATCATATGAATGATTTTTAAAAAATGATTCCCCCTTACTCAGTTTATAAATAAATAAAGCCACTAAATTTATTTTGATAAAATTAAGAACTAATTCTTGATGCTAATGCATTTCGTCCACTCTTATTCAAGTGCAAGCATGGAGTGACTATAAAATACAAAATCTGAAGTCATATACTTCTACAGTAATAAATCTATGAATAAAATTGAGAGCATGCAAACCTATAATCTAGTAGACTTAAGAGATATGAACTAATAACAATTGAGTAAATAACCTATATATTGGAAGAAGCAAAACAGAGACTAAAGCTACCAAGGTAAGTAAAGGGTGGAAATAAAATCTTTTTGCGAACACAAGTCTGGATTCTCGCGCAAAATAACGAGAGACTCAGTGATTCCTATTGTGTGTTTGTTGTTGACGTGGTACTTAATGCTAAAATTATTCAAAGCAGTTTGTCTCTCGTTGTTACAAACTTGCAAATGTCTTGTGATACTGCTAGCTGGAATTGCAGTGGACCTTGGTGGACACTTTAAAGGGTTGGCTAACCACTTTGGAAGGTGTTCTGAAACTCTCTCATTCAGACATCTTATCGTCTTCCCAACGTACTGGCTTCCACAGGTACAATGAAATTGATAAATTGCATTTGATGTGGAGAAGAGCGACAATCTATCCTTCAGAGAGCGTATCGGAATCCTTCGTGTAGTGAAAATCACTTGTAAACGAGTACTAGGAAATACACTGAACGCTTTGTTGAAGCTATTTCTAAAAGTCAACGCACTTTTGTCTCCAATGAATGGAAGTCTTAAGAATATTTAAGAGTATATGTTCGCAAAAAGATTTTATTTCCACCCTTTACTTACCTTGGTAGCTTTAGTCTCGGTTTTGCTTCTTCTAATATATAGGTTATTTACTCAATTGTTATTAGTTCATATCTCTTAGGACTACTAGATTATAGGTTTGCATGCTCTTAATTTTATTCATAGATTTATTACTGTAGAAGTATATGATTTCAGATTTTGTATTTTATAGTCACTCCATGCTTGCACTTGAATAAGAGTGGACGAAATGCATTAGCATCAAGAATTAGTTCTTAATTTTATCGAAATGAATTTAGTGGTTTTATTCATATGAATGATTCAAACATTGCCGTTTCAAGCACATTTTTTCATTATTGTCAGTGATGTGAGAAATGTGAGAAGTTCGTTATCGGAGCGGACAACACCTGCAGCACGCTAGATTTAGTGCTTCAATCACAGAATTAAATATTTTGTTTATCTGCTTCGGTTTACTAAAGTGAGATTTATTCGAAGTCGACGACACATCACGGAACTTAGTAAATGGGCAAAAAGGAATTCCTGATGCCTTACGGAGATAGGAAAAAAGTCGCGCGTCGCTTGCGGATTACTGCGAATTCCAGCAAAGTACTTGGATTGCCACAATTCCTTCGAATTCAAAGAATTCAGAGGAACAAGTTTTCTCCATAATGTTGGTCGATCCGATCATTATTAAAGAAAATAGCAGGTGTACGAAAATTAGTTCACCAGACGATTTCACCATCCTCTTCTCAGCATTCCTCACTGCATAGTGCATATACTGAAATGTAGCCAAGAAAGCGATGTGTGTTTTGGTGTGTGGGAAATAATATCACAGCACGCCACTCACTCACTGGTGTTCAAAGCCGCTGACAGCTTATTTTTTGCCATTTTAAATAGTAAGCAGTATACGAATTATCTATTCGAAAAGGAGCAAGTTGTCTGACTGTGATGTGCCATTTCGATGTTAAGGACATTTACGAAACTTCCATTCTAGGAAACCGAAGACGCGTGCACAAATGAATCTAATTCTGTGGTTGAGCTGCAATACATGCGGCAATTCCTAGTGCAGGATTATTGGCATTCGTATAAAATCACTATCCCTAAGCGGTGCCAGCCACGTGACCTTGACATTATTATCATTTACAGAAGAAAACCACCATTATTCCACCTTATCCACCTCCCGCACTCTATTCGTGCAAATTCCTTTTTTAATATTTCTAGCAAATATCGGCTTAATTCAATTTACTTGCAAAATAAAAACTACGCTTTTTCTGCAACGCAGGGATTTCAATGCATCTCTTAATCTCTTTAGATAAATGCAGCTGAGTTTTCTGAGCGACTTTGCTGGCTCTGGTTCGCTTCATTTTGCAAGAATCGAAGGAGAGATCAACGATCGGTTGGAATAAATTTAACCGGTCAATGTAATTTTTTATACATCGAGTTGGATTAACAATTTTGAATTAAGGCTATTGAAATTAAAGCTTCTCAATCCGCATGACGGCTGTCAAATGCTGCATCTGATCAACGGTGGCGTTGAAGAGAATTACAAGTGTTTATATGGCTTCCAGCTAAATTCCCTTAAGGAGTGGGACTTATGCCAGCTCAGCATCCTAAATCATCAGCGCTGGATCACCTGGTTCAAATGGAATTTAGAAAATGGCAAGTTGCACAACGAAAATCAATAATTGCCCTCAACAACCAACTGGAATCTTTACATAGAGCGCACCGGATAGTGCGCCAGCTGATTGCCTCGACGTGTCAGTCGTGCCGGAGAGGTGTTCTATTTTGAGAATCTTCCAATTCGAGCACGCCGTAGAGGTGTTACGTTTTTAGGTTTTTCCGAATGCCTGCGCTCTGCACGTCAGAGAGAAGTTTTATGACTTTAGTTACTTCCAAATTTGAGCGAATCATGTAGTCTATATTCATCAAAATACAATGGAAATGGTGGGCCTACTCCTTGACGTGAATTAATTTGTCATAAAATTCTTGAGTCCCTTAAACAAGGCACAGATGATGCTTTTGAAGACTTCTATTTCCCGTTGTAAGGAGCAGATCTAGGATACTCAGTATTTCTAAATTTATTATCATTTCTAGTGATACAATGCAGGCTGTTAAATCGTGTTTTATTTTGTTTTTCTGCTTTTAATTGAAAATTGTGCTTATTTCTTTCTTATCCCAGATATTATGTTGTTTTCTGTCTTTTTGTAGATAATTGATAACTTTTGCTAATTTTCCGTATTGAAACCTTCACATTTCAGTACTTGCCAACCGAACTATAGAGGTATTTATATTCTTTGATAGTCCTGATAAAATTAGGTTTTACATAAATCATTTCCATCAATTTTTAGTAATTTCTATTGATCTTGTGAAGAAAGACTTTGATATCATTTTTTGAAATTAATGAAATAACGTCATTTTCAACACTTGCCATGGAATCAAACAGTCAAACATTTAACAGAAATGAATAAGAGAATGCAATATTCTGGTTATGGTCAGAAATTTAGAACGCGAATTACAAAGTCAGCATTAAATGCTTGCAACAAAATAAAAGAAGATGACAGAAACAAAATCAGACCAGGAGGGACAACAAGCTGAGAGAAGAGGAGTGAAACAAATGAAAAAGAAAACTTGGTGCGAGAAAGATAATTACGAAAGTGTATTATTCATTCAGTCATCCCCAAACTCGATGTAGAAGAAAGAGTTGGAAAGAGAAATGAAGAAAATTAGATTCAAAATTAAAGTTGCAGAAACAGCAAAAGATACCCTGAAATCAAAACTACAAAGATCAAATCCGTTAGAGAAAAAATAAATGCACAGACGAATAAATAATATGAAAAGCTAACGGCAAAGGAAAATGTGATGCACAGGGAATATAGAACCTACGAAATTGAATGTGAGGGATGCAAGGGAGTCTATATCGGAAAAACAGCAAGAAATGCGAAAATCAGATGAAAAGAACATATGAAGGAATTGAATGAAGAGAAGGATGCATCAAGTTTATGGAGACATTGTAAAGAACAGCATGACAACATACATGTAGAACAAGAATTTTCAATGAGTGTAGCAAGCGCACATCATAGCAACGCAATCGAACGTCAAATAGCGGAATCAGTCAACATCAAGAACACTATGCAATTGAAGCGGATCGTCATCAACAGTAATGTATATATGACCGGTCCAGGACAACTAAAAAAAAAATAAGATACCTCAAAAATGCAAAAAAATGTATATATGACCGGTTCAGGACAACTAAAAAAAAAATAAGATACCTCAAAAATGCAAAAAAATGTATATATGACCGGTTCAGGACAAAAAAAAATAAGATACCTCCAGAATGCAAAAAAGCGGAATATTTCATATACTGAAAAAAGACCTATAAAACAAAAATAAAATAATAAAATCAAAAAAAGTTTTAAGCTCGTTGGGATTTTTTCATATACTGAGAATGAGTATAGGAATATTTCATACATTGGAAAAGTTTTATAAATAAAAATAATATTAAGGATGAAATTGAAAAAAAAGTTCTAAGCTCTTTGGGATTTTTTCATATACTGAAAAGAGGTTTCAAAAATATCACGTAGTCGAAAATTTACGTAGTCTAAAAATTTCACGTAGTCGAAAATTTAGGCAGTCCAAAAATTTCACGTAGTCGAAAATTTAGGTAGTCTAAAAATATCAAGATTTCAAAATTTCGAAATTTCAAAATTCACGCAGTCTAAGAATTTACGTAGTCCAAAAGTTTACGTAGTCTAAAATTTAACAAAATTTATGTAGTCTTTTCACATAGTCTAAAAATATCAGAAGATTGTATTCAAAATATTTATTAAAAAATGGAAACCTCAAAAATGGAAGAAACTTCGAGAATATATCCTTCGTTAATAAATGAACGTAGTTCTACTTCAATGAACATTGAAAAACACAATGATAGAGCACGTTATATGAAAGATAGGGAATCTCAATTATTATTAAGATTAGAACATTATAAAAAATTAAGAAAAAGATGGTCTAAAGTTAAGAATGTAACACAAGGTATTGGAATATTTTTAACGGTAAGTTTAGGTGCTTTAACAATTGTTATTTCTTCTGGCGCTCTTTCAATTCCTGTTATAGCTACTGCTTTGCACTCTAATGATCGCCCAATTGTAGGGAACAGCTGCTTCCCGCATTCATGAAACATTGTATTCATGAAACATTGCATTTCAGAACAAGCAGTTCTTACCCGCACTTATACACTTGCCAAATGCGCTGCCAGTTCTCCGACCGGAACCGCGACCAAAACCTCATTTCAATCCAGAACTGCTCAGAAAATGGCAGCGATTCATTGGTTTACTTGAACTCTATTGTTTTAGAAAGTTACAATTGTCACGTCAACGTTGTCATAGCAATTTCATTGATGCTTACAAAATGTATCTCATTTAATAAATTTTAAACTTATCTCATTTCGTTTTGAAAGAGAGTACTTGCGTAAAGCGTTGACTTTATCACAGTATCATGGTTGGATCTATTGAACGCCGACTTCTTCTTCAAGTAAAACGTCAGAGAATGGAAGGACTAACAAGACAAATCATACAGCTTCAATCGAGGAGCAATTTATTTCGTGATCATAACATTGGTGTCTTGTTTCAAAATCTTGGTGAAAGAAGAGTCAATTTTAGTATTGACAAAAAAATACTACACCTTATTGAACAGAGACAGAAATTATTTTATAATATGAATAGACAATTATCAAAAGTGGAGGAAGAAAATATTATACAGCAAACAAGTCAACCTATTAATATTGAAGTATCAAACCCACCAACATATGAACAAGTACAAATGCGAATAGAAGAGCAACAACGGCAACAGCATGCTCAAAGAGAAGAAGATAATCAACAAAACCAATAGTTGTAACGTTTAGATTGAAGTTTGACGCTTCGTGGGAATCTGCGATTCTTTATTCTTTTGTCCTGCAGGCTAATGTATTCCTTTTTGTTCTGATGAATAAAGATTTATCAACTGTCAACGTCGTTGTCACTTTTCAGTCTTCACGTAATTAACTAACAAAGAAAATGAGAAATATAAATGAAAAACAAAAAGAAATTAAGCATAAACATCTTCCTAAAACAATACGATAAACAAACAACTACAAACTTCGATCTCAAGAAAATAGCTAAACAATTAGGAATATTAAAACTTTCATGTATTTATGAGAGATGAATTGTGCGAACTAAAAGATCATAAGCCTGATGCAAGTTTAATGATAGAATTTATTTCATTTAAAATGAATGATGAAAATCCGGCAGTTATACTGAGTAATATAAGCGACATGTGACCTCAGGTTGATAACATGACTGAGTTTTTAAAATTATGCGCAAACAAACCACGACAAATTTCGATTTAAATAAGATCGCAAATCAATTAGGAATAAAAAATTTCCACGTGTTAATGAGAGTTGAATTGCAGTTGATTAGAATAAACCGATTCCTTTGAACTTCATAACAAATCTCCATACATCAGAACAAAAAGGAGTACATTAGTCAGCAGAGCAAAAAAATACTAATGTAGAAAACTATTGGTTCGACTCATACGGACTTCCCCCTACAAATGAAGTAAAAGAAATACTGGGAAATGGAATTTATAATACATTTCAAATTCAAAAACCAGGAACTACTTATTGCGGACAATTATGTATTTACGTTTTATACAAATTGCAAAAAGGAGTACCATTTCTAGATATTATGTTAGAATTGAATGATGATAATTAAAGTTCAGTCTTCTGTAATTCATTTTCATAAAATCTATCTTTTATTTCCTCATTATCTAAATCTTTTATTTCATAAGTAGTCGGATAAGTTTGATTTATTTTAGAAACTTCAAATATCTCTTTAGTCCAATAACCAACAAAACCTTTTTCAAATTTATTCTTATACTTAAATATTCGTACCCTATCACCAATCTTAAATTTCGATTTACGCTTTTGTAAATTAACATTACTTTCATTCTCATAATTATTTTCAAATATCTTCTTTCTTATTAAATCTGGATCGTTAGAAGCATTCTTTGGAGTTTCTTCAGTACTTGAATGAAGTTTATTGTTATACTCTTCTACAATTCCTGGTAATATTTTTAACCATTTCTGATTTCCTTGTTCTGTAAATTTCTTAAATAATTTACTTTTTAACGTTCTATCAAGCCTTTCTATTACTACGGCTTTTCCAGCATTTTCTGTGGAATAAACAGTTTCAAATAATGGCTTGACATTTCTGTTATAAAACTCAGATCCTTAATCAACAAACAATTTCTTTGGCTTTCTATTACTTTCTTTGAATATTTCTTCAAACGCATATTCAACTGATAAACCAGTTTTATTCTTTAATGGCTTCACCCAAGCGTGTCTAGCATATAAATCTATAACGGTTAATGCGTATTTAAGATCAGACTCATTCGGCATATGAATAAGATCAGCACTCCAAATGTCATCTTTATTAAATACTTTTGCCTTCAATAGATATTTAGGCTTTCTATATTCCTTATGAATTTCGCTTGCATATAGGTCATTCGTCATTTCGTTTGAATAAATTTCATCTTAACCCTGACCGAACAATATTTTAGCTTGTAAAGCTTTTTTAACAAGCATTGTTTCAATTCTTTCTCTAAAGGAAGGATTTTGAATATTATCTAATTCTTCTATCATTTTCCAATCAGCTTCATGACGAGATTTTAGGTCATGATTTCGATAAGCTAAATCGTGTCTATAAGCTGCTGCATCAACTCTGTTTATTGGTTCTTCACCTGGTTTTGGATTATTATTCTCATCTAGTCTTACATCTAATCGAGTTCCTGGACCGGTATAATATGAATGACCAGGTAAATGTTTTTCTTTTGAATATTTACTCCAAATGAATCCAGGAAAGTTTTCTAATTGTTTTGTATGTCACTTCCGTTGTGCAGCCGATAGCCAGAATGTACTTTTAAGAGATAATTCAATAAATCCAAATTAACAATTTGTTTTAATATTTTAATTAAATTTTCGGAATTTATGCAAATTGTAGAATTTGTGGAATTCATTTTTAAAGATAAAATAAAATAAATGTTTTAGCGAATCATACTAGGACTTAGATATATTCCAGAACCATCTTTAGTTTCTTTTATTTCTATAAAATCATCAACATTATGTAGAATGTTTTTGAGAACTCGTTTTCCTTCGTCAACTAAATTTAATTTAACAATAAAATTATCTACTACTCCCTCACCCCTAGCAACTTTCTCCAACTCTTTATTATGACGTTTTTGTTCTTCTAATGCTGCCTTCTCTGATATATTTTTATTTACTGCTTGGGCAATACCAGCTGTCCCACCTGCAACACTTCTTGCTGCTGCTATACCTCCTATTATTAGAGGAATTAATGGGAGAATTCCACCATTCTTTTCTTCTTGTAATTTAATATTCTCCATCATTGGTTTACTTATGTAATATTTTTTTGTTAATCGTAGTAGTTTTGGGTGTATTTCTGTCAACAATGTTACGTAATTTTAATTCAAGTTTTATTGTTATTATTATTACATTTCGCTTGCGACATTTTTAATAAAAAAATTAATCTAGGAATTTTTTTAAATCTATTCTAGTTAAGAAAAAATTTAATAATTTATTCTAAATAATTTATTCTAACTTATTCTAACCATCTTTCCATTTTGAATTTCAATAGAATATTTTACATCTTCTAGCAGTAAACCATAAGCCATCAATGAAGTTGTGGAATCTTTCTTTTCAATATTAATTGTTGCATCGCAACCATTTTTAACAATATCTTCAGATTGTGCACTTAAATCGAAACAGAAAACTGGATATAAATGTCTCCAATCTCCAGGAGTTAATTGTGGTTCAACTCCAAATTCCATACAAAGATTTCTATAAGCATCATATCCTTCCATAAATTGATTATTGGTATCATCGAATCTTAATGGATCAATAGGATATCGGGTTTGATTTAAAGCAACTTGTAGACTTCGAATTGTGTTAATATGGAAAAGATTGTGGTTCTTATCAAAACTTGGAGAATCATTTTTTTTTAAAGTTAGTAATAAATATCTTGGAGTATTCGAAGTTCTAGTAAATTGCCAGCTAAGTCTTCGCTCAGAAAAAGTTACAGAACTAGCAGTACGCTTTAGAAAATTAACTGGAATTGGTTTGTTAGTATTTAATCTTTTTGCAATAGTTAATTTAACCTCTAAACTAGGAGTAATATGTTTTATCCACCATTCAGGTCCATTAATTTTTAAATATGCTTTTTTTCCAGTCTTACCATAAAAGATTAATTCATTATTTGCTGTGCGATGAATTATTAATTTAAATTTTAATTGATCTGATATTTTATCATAATCTAAATATCCGAATAATGGAGACAATGACCAATTTACTGTCTGTTTACTTTTCTTGTTAAATTCACGTCTTTCTTTCTATGCATCATTATTTGTTTTATTTAAATGTTTTGCAACATTTTCTACATCTTTCGCAATTCATGCGGTATCTGTTCCAGCGTGAGTTAAATCATCAACAATTATACCATCATTATTATTATCTGGAAACCAACCTTCGATTTCATGCTTTTCATTATTTTCACCAATTGTTACAAATCTAAGCATTGTATCAATTACACCTGGAGAATCACTTATTGTTTCTATATTTTGAGTTGCAACATCTAAACGCATTTGTGTAAATAATCTTGGAAAGAAATTATTCTCTAATGCAATATTATCAGTATCTGGTAATGGTGTTGTAAAATTGGCATCACTGTATAAAGAATATTCAGTGTAAGAAGGAATCAGGTAAATATAAATAACTATATTTATATATAACTATATAAATAACTATATCAATATATATAATAAATTGATTATCAACTTCAAAGATTAAATCTCCTCCAGTATTTACTCTACTAGAAGATCCGGGATTCATAGCAATTCTTATATAGTCATTATTTTTTTGATTGTAACTGACGAACGGAGGATCGTCTAATTTAAATTTATTTTCAATTAAGGAAGACATTTTTATAAAAAATGATTTGATTTTTTTGTTTTTTCTCACACTGAAAAAAAAATTTCTTAGGTTTCCTTTTTCGAATATATTTTAGAATTTTGCTAAACCATTACCTCTTATTTCTTCAATTGATTTCTTCTCCTGTTTAATTTCAGCGACTATGTTAGCAATTTTTTTGTTTCCTCTGAAAGTTTTTTTGATTTTTTTAGTTCTTCAGAATCATTCTTAAGTTTGCGAATAGTTTCTATTTGTTTTAATTCGTTTTGAGACTTAACAGCATTTGATATTGTACTAGCTGTACATCCTATAGCAGCAGCTCCTTTTGCAGCAGATGTAATTAAATCTTTATTATTTTTGATAACATTAACGATACTTCCTATATTATCACTGATGCCAGAAAATATTCCATCTCCTTCTTTTTGAACTGTTTCTACATTGTTATAATGGTAAACAGATTTCATAGATGGTTCATGTGCTTTTTTTGATTTGAAGCAAAATTTTTAAGATTGTGTTCATAAATTATAGGCATTTTTTAGGATTTAATTTAACTTTTGGGAAAAATATTTATAACAAAAAATTATTTGTGACAAAAAAATTATTTATGACAAAAAATATTTTATTGTCGTTTAGTTGATACTGAAATTAAATCTTAAAAGTTAGTTAATCTGAAATTATTTAAAATAATCTTGCTAGTTTTACCTGCACTTGAAAATATTGCAGCGGCGCTGTTTACACCATCTCCTTCTTTTTGGATTGATTTTACACTGTTATAATGGTAAACAGATTTCATAGAAGGTTCACTTGCAATGTTTTGATTTGATGAAAAATGTTTAAGATTGTGTTTATAAATTACAGGCATTTTTAGGTTTTAATTTTAATTTGTGATTAAGATTTACGTTTGTGAATGGACAACAACCGCGTGATGACTTTATTAATTTGCTTTTGCACTTTCTCTATTGCGTTAAGCAGCGTGTGATGTATTTTAATTTCTTTTCTATTAACTTGCATTTTCTGCTTATTCATCTTTAAATCCGTTTTAAGAGCCTTCAACTTAATTTTAGGAACATCTAACTGATTTTTAACAGCATCTAGGTGTTCTTTATTTCCTTTATAATTTTTCTTTAATTCATTTTCTAAATTGATTTTAAGAGTTTTCATTTTATCAACTTTTTGATCAAGTGATTTTACTTCATT
>CAJQUW010010917.1:262500-326660 GCA_907163375.1 Prostheceraeus crozeri | reverse complement strand
AATGTACGGACTCACGGGGATCAGTATGTAGTCCCCATACTGATTGTGCATTATCTTGACATCCGTGGAAGGGAGCATTCCCGTTTGGAGTACTACGCTATGATCATCATAACGCAAGGCTTGTTTAAATTTACGCTGTAGCGGTGTAGGATTATGTACCTTGGTTGTTTCTTCCACTGGCCTCAGTTGTAGATGATCTGACCGTAGCGAACCTTGTAACGTTTGACCGCCATTTTGTCCTACTAGTGCAGTAGATGGAGTAGATGCCTGAAAATGAAAAAGATTGTATTAAGTTTACGTTCAAGGGAGGAGAGGGAGGGAAGTAGCGACTTACCATTTTAGTTGGATAATAGAACAGGGAACTAGGGAGAGAGAAAATGTGCGTCCGTCACTCGTGTGATTCAACGATGGAATGATTCTCGCTGTGGAAGGCTCGCTATTTATAAAGAAATGCTTGATTCTCATTGGATGATGATCCTCATTGGACAATAACATCAAGTTGATTCCAAATCTGGCATCCGTTTACCAATCCGATAGTTCGTTTTGGCGCTACAGCCCAAAACGTCCCAAATTCTAACTCTGTCGTTTTTCACCAATGTCCCAAAATCTTAAATGGCGTCTCACATCTAAACGAAGGCAGATACGAACAAGCCGATTCTTTCACTGAATTTGTCTCACTCTTAGCTTTCAAACGAGCTATGGCACGACTAAATCTGTCCACTGGAAGCAAGCTGTCCAGGGGGGGGGGACGTCAGCCGAAAATTTTTTCTCTCCGATTTCGCTGGAAACATCCTTCCTAACCCAAAATTTCACGTAGATTCCGAATCTGGCCTCCGTTTTCTCATCCGATGCTTCGTTTGGACGCTACACACCAAAAACATCACACACTATAGCCTCAAGACTAATCCTGGCGGTCGCCCACGTCAACCTAGACGGTCGCCCACGTCAACCAGGCGGTCGGACCAACTCACCCGAGTCTCACACTCTGTCGTTGCAGAGGGGGGGGACGTCAGCGAACATGTTGTGAACGTGGACCCACCTGGCCGGCACACCACGACAGACCACAACCTCTGTCGTTCCAGGGGGGGGGGGACGTCAGCGAACATGTTGTGAACGTGGACCCACCTGGCCGGCACACCACGACAGACCACAACCTCTGTCGTTCCAGAGGGGGGGGACTCAGACACGAAGCACCACGGCGGCCGACCACGACACTCTGCCGAGCCAGAGGGGGGGGACGCAGCGATGGCCGCCATCTTGCGCGGTCCAGAAGTGGAGTTTTGCTTACTACTCATGTATGGATAGTAATATTGAATAGAAAATTTGCGAATGCTTATTACATATACTAGTACATACGATATAGTTTTTCATTACATACGAAACCACATTATTACACATTGTCTATTACGTTAAACGATGAATATTCCACTTTTAAACATACATGTATTACGTAATTCACGTCCAATTATACGCGAAGAAAAATGCAGTGAGAAAAAAAGCTTGTTCACACATGCTTGAACACCTACATTTTACTTAGACGATCTGCAGTCAGCTGATACACGCCCAAGGTGTGCCCCACAAAAATAAAATACTTCAACAAGTGATTCTGATACAAAATTGCAATTGCACAGAGATTCTTAGGGAGGACAGAGGCTTTTACACAAAGCTCGTAAAACTACTTCTCGTTGATTGTAGTCCGCTGGAGAACTACCCGAGCCAGGGCTCGAAATTTCTGTGAAATTCCCGGATTTCAAGGATTTTCACAATTTCCATATGGGGTCACGAGATTCGTTATATGCAATGAAAAATAATATACTGCCCCCTTCCCCCCCCCACACACAGCATGCGCTTTGCTTCATCGTGTGAAAGAAGGATCACACACCGTTTCACTATTGTGCCTACTTGTTGGCTCGTGATAGTCTATAGATTTCAAAACTAGTGAGAACACTGTAAAATTTGATGCACACAGGCGGTATTGTTTGACTTTGTACAAGTGGAATTAGCTGAAACACGATCTATTTTTATACAGGAAAAAATATTCGCAAGTTATGTAGATATGTGTGTACCCATGAAAAATCATAAATGACGTGTAGCACAGCACAGTGACTGATAACTTCTGAATAGAATATTAGAATTTTACGATAGCGAAGTAAGAATGCTGCAGATGTAGGCAGTATGTTTATGCAGTTAGTATTGATAATATCAGAGATGCAAGTAACAGACAGACGCAGTCGAAATCTTCATTCTTTGTGAAGACCTTTCACATAAATAGTTAGGATCAAAGTTAGCTTTGTGGTTCTCATGAGCATTTTTCTCACTAACAGTTTTCCGTGATTTTCCCTTCGCTTAACTTCTAGCCTGACCCGAACCATAACAAAAGATAAAAATTAAAATTAATTAAAATGCTTAAAATAGCTTTCCCATGCAAACTCTCAGATCAGGTGTGTTATAGCGTAATGTTGCAAAAATGTCACAAGAAGGCTACTTTTTGCTTTAATAAATGTACGCATTGCAAATGTGAGCAAATGCGTGACAAGATACCTGAATAATACATGACCAGCAAAAATCATGAACATTATTGAAAGATTATTGCTTAAACGATTCTAGAGTTATTTTAAACACTTTTCAGTATGACCTAAAGTAATTCATAAGTGCCGATAAGTACTTTTATATGGTCTACATTTCTCCATGATTTTCAACTTGATGTTGAATCGTTTGTTTCTTTTCAATTGCCGAATAGAGATGCTTCGTGTTTGTGCATTTCTTGTTAAATGATTTGATGTGATTATGATATCTTCTTTTAAAATCACCAACACAGAAACCAAAATATGTATCATCAAGACGATCTGAAAATTTCAGTCTTTAAAACTTGCAACTTTCTTTATTATGGTTGTAAAAATCAATGATTTGATGGTCATATTTTTAATAGATGATAACAATTAATTTTGGCTATCCTCCATAGTCATTCTCAAGAAAAAAAAATATATGCATATATATATATATATATATATATATATATATATATATATATATATATATAGCATATACAACTTTCAAAAAATTTAAGATGCTATGAGCTCACAAAGACATATTACAGGGTACGGCATAAAAACGCGACTAAATTTTAGGGTAGCATCATAACTTTCTAATTATCCAACAGAAATTAACAAATAAAGTCTCATTTTGAAGACAATACACATCTTCATTACCAAAATCAATACTGCAGTGATTGCATTTGAGCATGAGAGCATGCTCCACATGCAAAACAGAAGAACTCGAAAGACAAAAAAACAGGATGAAAAGAACAGCGACTGAATAAAAAGCCAGCCTACTTCCAATTCTTCACTTAGAAGCTTATCATCACGGCGAAGTCTTTCAGCTGCAGATGATCTCACAACATCAATTGGGTGATGAGTGGATCAACCTTCAGCAGAAACGCCTTGTAGCCGAACGCCAGAAATTTCATGTTTTCCTGTTTTATTTCTTCCAAAATGTACACGTCTTTCCCGAATTAAGCCCTAAACATTTTCATTTAGAAAAAAATGTCATCACACTGGCTTATGACCATTTAAATGTCTTAATGATCGATCATTGAGCTCTTCATCACGAGATCTTTTTATCTCTTTAGCAATTTTATAAAGGGTTTAGTGCGGATGCAGACTGACTCCTTTTCTCTCTACTGAGTTGTGACATAATTCAGTGACAAAATAATTGAACAAAGCTTTCCAGTTATGGGCCCGACTGTAATTACTTCTCATTCTTACTTTGAAACTTGATTTGTATAGATAGTTCGTAGATAATAATATGCTAGTTATATTGTTTTCTAAAGGCCACTTGATGCTTTGGGTATTGATTTTCAAATGAAAAATATCTTCCTAGAGACACATTGATCCATTTATGTTTCTGCAAACATTCATTATTGCATGATTAAAATGAAAGCTGTTTGGTCATTTGCAACAATGGTGAAAGAAATCGCCATGATGAATAACATTTCAGTGAAGATTTGGAAGTAGTAAATGAAAATGTTTGTGGCTTAACTTGGAAGAGACGTGGACACTTTGGAAGAAATGACAGCTCAGAAGGACAGTTTCTACTTCTATATTGATTCGACATAAAAATAGACAAACAACTTTACAATAAGCTACCACAATCTCGAAGATATTAAAGAACTCTAAAAGTCACTTAAAGATCATACGAACTTCTTCAGCAATTAGAAGGCGATTGTGTCCTCACGTAGTTATATCAAAATAGGAATAGTGACAGTCGTCTTCGATAGTCTACTTAGATAAACGGCGTTACAAAAATATAGATAATCAACTGTCATAATGGCATTGTTTGTTCAAAAGGGCGACTGTAATTGATCACTTGGATAATCGATCATACATTAGAAAACTGTTCGATTTAATAGAATAATAGAATGAGTTATAAACCACAAAATCAGTTTGTCTAACTGTCTTTTTTACACAGAAGAGAATCGTCATTCAAGCAATAATACGTATAGTATGGAAGCATGCCTAGCCTAGCCGACATGAAATAAAGTTCTACTTTTCATGGCAATTTTCTGATTTATTGATTGATGGATTCCGAAAAAGGGCATCCACAACACTTGGAAGCGGTACAGATTTCTTGCAGGGATGCGGAGTCTTATCATTTTGATAGGACTCCGACTCCGGGGGGTGATAGGACTCCGACTTTTGATAGGACTCCGACTCCGACTCCGGGTGTCAAGTACATGTATATAAAGCCTCTTTTGAAAAATTGACTGGTAACCTACATCATAGATCATAATAGGCTTACCTGACCCTATCTTTAGTGATCATTGCTGTATCAATTATCAATCATTTTCAATAAAAGTTTATCAATGTCGCTTTAAGTTGGATGCACACGACTCGACTCCTCCCATCTTGTTGATGTGTGCTTCACACGTTTTTTCTCCAGTCTCTACCAATCACGAAAATCCCCATCTTTCTCCAAAAAATATGAGTACACTTTTGATTTTAATATGCGCTTTGGAGGAGAGATCACACACGATTAACGTGAGGGTAAGAGGAAATGTTCTCAAACAAGCTAGTATTTCATTTTTGTCTCTGATGTGACCTTTGGTGCGTGTGTGATCGAGGCTAGGAAGGCTTGTCTTCTCTACTAAATCACCGAGTGAAAAGACAATCCTCTTTTCACTATCACGGTTCATTCCCTCAACTATTACGAGCTTTGCATGCACTGCTGTATTGACTATACTTTTGTTTGACAGAGAAAGTTCACATCAAGACAGTGACAGCTATGCACGAGAATAGATAATTGTTTGTATTATGTTTCGGGTCTGGTCATAGGCCGGAGTCTGGAGTCCCATCATTTGATAGGACTCCGACTCCGACTTCGTATCCCTGATTTCTTGACCGGTACAGGTTACCGATAAACCGGTCTTAATGAAAAACAATCTTTTTGAAAACGTCAAAATCAAGCAGTGTACTCAAATACGTAGTGCTGTAAGCAATGCACCATTCTATTGCTTGGTTAAAATTTCCAATCCTCATTGAAGCTATATTACTTTGAATATCTATTTATTCATTAAAGTTTTTAGTCTTTATTTAACCACCGGTGTTATGCTGTTTGCCTTCCCCTACACACAGTCCGACATCACTTTCCGATCGGAAAGCATGTGGCTATATTCATTTTCCGGGGAGAAACTTAGTGCTCAATTTCGCAGCGTACTATTATTTTCTCCTATTCTTGAGTGAATGTTAATTATTCGTCTTGCTCACTGAGCGATGATGGTTAACTTTCTATGATGTCTGGACCATAGATATATGCTGAATGCTACCAACCCCTACGACTTATAATACAAGGTGTTTCAAAAGTAGGCTAACAGTTGATTTTGCCCTAGGAAATCTATGTTGACCGTTCTATTGGCGATTTACACCTGAATCAGTCGATGGATATCCATGATCAGTCCAACATGAGCCATAGACTTCGAAGTAATTGCTACTATCATTTAGAAGTCTATGCAGTAGCATTCCATTGGCAAAGGAATTTTGAAATCTATCATGGACAAGATATAGCACCAATCTGACATTACGTACATGGATATGTTCAATTAATTTGATTTGAATCAAACACTGTTAGTTTGACTTGAAGTGAATTAAACAAGCTTGAAGCTTTTTTGAATTTGCTGCTTCTGTCATGTCAGGTCATCTAAAAGATGATCAGAGAAAATGGATTTTGAAATCCTTTTGGAAAAACAAGAATGCTGAAAAGGTGCGAATGGAATGGATAGATGCCTTTCACAGCAATCCTCCATCAAGATTTGCTATTTATCGCATTCGAGATAAATTTGAAAAGACCGGTTCGGTAGAGAATGCACCGAAGTCAGGACGCCCTCGATCAGTTTCAATAACATCAAACGAGGAGCTAGTGGCCCAAACATTTGTTCAAAGTCCGAAGAAGTCAACAAGAAGAGCCTCATTGGAGTTGGACATTTCTCTAAGCTCTACTTGGAGACTGATGAGGAAAGTTGAGTTGAAACCATACCGACCCAGACTGTTGCAGCACCTTCTACCGGATGATGCTGAACGACGCTTGCAGTTTGCTGTGCTCATGTTGTCGGAAATTCGGGAGAACCCAGATTTGCTTGACAAGATAGTTTGGTCTGACGAAGCCAGTTTCAAACTATCAGGTCACGTAAATAGACATAACTGTGTCTACTGGTTCCCTGAAAATCCGCACATGGTATCAACAAATGAGCTGAACCAGCCTGGCTTAACCGTCTGGGCCGGTATGTCAAGCAACGGTGTGATTGGGCCAGTATTTTTTGAAAGAACTGTGACGGCTGAGGTGTACCTTCAAATGCTCCAATCCTTTGCGATTCTGAGATGTAGTCATTGAACAACTTCAATGAGCTGTACTTTCAGCAGGATGGTGCACCAGCGCATTTTGCAGTGAGTGTCAGAAGCTATCTGAATGACACTTTTCCAGGAAAGTGGATCGGGAGATGTGGTAGCATCCTTTGGCCTCCTCGCTCTCCCGATCTAACTCCGATGGACTTTTTCTTTTGGGGCGTTGTAAAGGAGAAAGTGTACGGACGAAAACCTCACACACTTTCTCAACTCCGCTCCTACATCACAGATGCCTGTCAAGAGATCAGTGATGACAGGAACTTATGCAGAACTGTGTGCCACAGTGTGGCCGAAAGACTACAAGAATGTGCCGATGTCCATGGTGGACATTTTGAGCATTTGCGTTCGTGAATTTTTGCAACTTTAAGTTGATTAATTTTTTGATATGTTGAATAGGCCTTGGTTATTCATTTGTTCATTTTTTTGTTAGGAAACCAAGCAAACAAAATGGTATTTGTTTTAATGTTAATACCTTTATTAATTTCAGCCTCCTCTAGGCCATCGTCAGAAGCTTCGTGCACCAGGCTGAGGGGCGCGGAGGACATTCGAATGTCAGCTGTTCTTCCTTCTCCGCAGTAACACTGAAACAACTACTATCTTGTTTACATGGTTTCCTAATAATTTTTTTTTGATAGATGTTGGATAGTTATTCGACTTCTCATGATCGGTATAGACTCAAATTGGGTTGTAGTGAAATATGTAGGCATGAAAACACTGGAGATCATGAGATATTTTAATATGATTTACGCGATGTCAAAGAGTATTGAATTTTTGCCCCTTACGAATACAAGGCATATTAGCTATCTGTGGCATCGTGAAAAAGATTATTATGACATAGCTTATTAATCTATAGCATTAAGACATAGCTTTTCAAGGCCAATTTCTACTGTTAGCCTACTTTTGAAACACCTTGTATAATGAATACTATTATGCATTGCAAGAAACCACATTTCCGTTTTAGAGGTTTTATTGTTCCCTATTTCTATGGTCTGGACCGTCTAGTGCACATGATGATAATATTCACGAAATCATTTTCTCGAGGAGAAAATGAGTGCATGCATTCATTTTCCGCCCGGCAGGGGTAACTGGCTGTATGGTGTGATTATGTTGCACGATTCATCTTCCGGCCCGGAACATCAATGGAAGCTTTTAACTTTCAATAAATAAGTGAATGGAGAATACTGAATAGCATAACACCCGTGTCAATGCAAATAAAAAGGTTTCCAATCAAGTAGAAATATAAGCAATGGAAATTTGTTGATTTTATCATAAAGTACCAAGCAGTTTGCCGAACGACTTATAAATGTGCTCTAAATACTTAATATTCGGTGGACTCTACATTAGATAGAATCTTATTTTGAATAATTATTTCTATCAACATCATTCATTTGTAATTTCTCTTCTCAGAAATCTCCCCGATTTTCTTTGGAGATTTTCATGTATTGTTTTGTTATGAAATAAACGCTTATTATAATTATCATTTTTATCATGTCGGCATAATTTATTCAAGTAATTTCACAGTGTATTACACAATAAATATACATGGAGCTGATTTTTTTGTAGGTTTTGACTTTTAGTTAATTTAATGTTTGTAATTCAATTCATTTTCTTTGCACGCTTGATTGAAGGTTATGTCGTTGTTCACTTTGATACATTCAATCAAACGTGTAAACTAAATGAACTGAACCCAAAATTTACAAACATCAACAAACGCTAGAAATCATTACAACCGTTTTTGAAGCATACGATCATTCCATCCATAGTATGATGATATTATCTATATCAATAAGCCTACATGTACAAGTTGCATAAGTCCAGCACTTGCTGCGCAGTTGACAATGATACAGGCTTACACTGGAGCCGGATCCAATGAAGACCGTTAGTCAGAGAAGACTTCATAGCATTGTTGAAAGTCATCTCTGACTGGCTCGAATAGGCCTGGTGGAACTACGTTCTCTAGATGAAACACAGCACCAGTGATCAAATGTTTAAATAAACAATGATTCTTTTCAGCTGCTCCTCCCTATCTCCATGCCAATTAATGAATTAGTTAAAAGGCTATATATCTCAGTTGTATCTTATAATCACATCGTGTGAATACATATTCATATTACATGTACATCCTGTACCACAGGGGAGGGTGAGGCAGATTGAAACGTGGGGAACATTGAACCACCAGCCGTTCCTGCAAAACTATAAATAGTGCTATAAAAAACAAGAATTATAATTATAGTGCTAATGTAACTGCGAATGCACGAGTAATATCGCTTGAGGTGAATCTCAGTAAAAAAGCATTTACTGAGTTCATTTTGAAGAATAGTCATAGTCTAACATCTATCAATATATTGTGAATGTAGAAATTAAAGTATTTATAAAATATAACAGAAAATTGAATTTCATTCACGTTGGCATTAATGGCTCTGTAACTTTTCATGAATCTCACCATCGTAGACTTGCGTGTAACTACTTATTGTATATAAGTCTACACAAGCACTTTCCTAACAAGGTGTGTCGATGCAAGATCAATATTTATTTTTTAAAGTGAACTTTTCAAACATGCTTCGAATATATTTCAAAGGAAGTTGTTTAATGATCAATACGATCTGCAGATGACAATTATGAAGAAATATATAAATTCAACAACTGGAGCAAGGTTGGACCTTGGGTAAGTGATACAAAACTTGGGTTTTCTATTAATGCTGAATATATACAGATTTAGTTACAAAAATTAATATTTTGATTCGAATCTTAGGAGAGCTATAACAGGATAAGAGCATAAATATCTGATATTTAATCGAATTTCCACTGGATTCACAGAATATCTAAAAATGAAATACTTGTGATTATTAGCTATTTCATTCTGGGCTTGACAATGCCGCGCATTGAAAGTTCATACATAATGTATCTACTGTAAGCTTACATGTATTTTGTTGCATTTGCGCATATTGAATTTTTATATATTCCGCATATTTCATATCTTCACACCCTTAACTTTCTGCTATAGCCGACATTTGTCCAAAAATGAATTCATTCCGATTTCGTATTCTAAATATTTTTAACCATGTAAACAATTTCTTTGTTATGAACAATGTGTAACTCAATCATAATTAAATCAAAGATCTTCAGTATATCAGTGTATAGGTTAAATTAAATGAAAGCTTTATTACGTAATGCATGTGCTGAGGCTACTAATTATAGTATTACAATAATAAATCGTTCCCACTAATACCACACTTATCATGGGCCTAATAGGAGTTTTGGCCTATAGAAGATCGTCTTTATGTCAGCACAAAATACAAAGAATGCACTTTGTTTATTTGATTCTGCTCATTTATTTAAACTTGGGCTCGGATTTTGGGTTTTGACCCCAAGTTTTGGCCCAAAACTTGTATTGGGCACACCCAATACAAGTTCTCGCCCAACCTTGACTGGAGCAATGTGGAAGGAATTATCCTTTTCTGCAATTATTCTAAATCGATCTTCTAAATTCGCTATTGATGCGGCAGGAGGCTACTGAAATCTGAATGCATTAAAACAACATAAATTTTAATCAAGATTGTTTGGATCATAAAGTAAATATTTTACATTATGACATTTAGAATAGCTTGTCAATAAATCAAAAATTCTTGAATAAAGAATTATGTTTTGTCGTAGAAATTACAAATTAGAAAATGTTCCAATGAATGGTGGATGACATAAGCATAAGTTATGTGCCATTTATTAGCGTTGTTGCTTTAAATACGCCTGTTTCAGCTTCAGACTTGATAATTGAGTATATTGCAATTATCCATGTTTCATGCTAGCATCGAATCAATCAGAAAAAGGAGTTCCCAAAATGTTCACAAATAGCTGTTTTGTCATGAATAGCTGTAAAGTTAGATAATTCTAAACTGACAATTCGGTATGGCGGTAGGCAAATTTTTGCAAAATTCTAACGTTGCGTTGCCTTTCTCACACTTCAGATGTCGTAGGCCTAATTATTGTCATATAATAAATTTATGCTATTTCGATAGCTTTCGTAATAAAGCAATCTCTCAAAAAATAAATTTTTGCCGCCACAAGCCACTGCATAAATAATTTAATTAAACTGCCAGCGAGAGGATGCAACAAAAAGGTCCCGACAATTGCTTGGAAAATGTCTGGATCCCCGCTCGGAACCGTGACTGGAAAATAATCGGACCCGTGCATAGTTCATAAGTGGTCAAGTAATAGCCAGCACAGGCACGGATACCCTGTCGATCCATGGACTCCTAGATTTCATTGATGGTGGGGCACAGTGGATCACCAGCTTTATCTCCGAAACTATAAATAATGGAAACTTTATAAAGTTTATACAACAAACAATGTCCAAGCAAATGTGCTTTAGGACATTGCTTGTTGTAGCAAATAAACATGATTCCTCTGATAATTTCAATTGTTTAAATGGTCTCCATCATGATTTTCTAAGGATTTCCCAAAATTTCAATGAAAAAGTGAATTTTCAGAAAATCGGAAATCAAAATTTTCATTACAACTGACAACTTGCGCATATTTTCAATAGACAGCATTTTTCTCAAGTGTTCTCTATCAATTTCATTAATCTAGTAGACAAAAACTATTTCAGTGCAGCCTAATTATTTGCACGCGAGTACGTTTTTGAAAAGTTAGCGATATGGACAGATTGAACCACCCAAGACAGGACACTTTGAACATGGTTTATACGTAGTGCCACACTTCGATGCTCATGTTTTCTTTTATTGAGTGGACGAAGTGATTCACAAGTTTTGATATGTAATTGTGCTACAAATTGGTCAACAGCGCTATTGACTATTCAGAAATATTTCAACAGCTATGGTATTCGGATTTGTGCGCTGTAATTCTTTTCGAGAACTGAACACCAGGGCAGCATGGCGAAGATTTAATTTTGATAAAAATCAATTGATAAATTGATATAAATCAGTGATCTCAATCAAAATGATGTGGGTTTGGAAGCACTGGAACCTCACTTGCTGGTTAATCAAATTGAAATGTTAGTAGTAAGCAAGTGACAAACACCAGATAGCGCAAGATGGCGGCCGTTTCCCACCCTACCCCCCTACCCCTACCCTACCCCCTACCCCCCTCCTCCTCTCTTCCTCCTCCTCCTCCCTGTCCTGGGGTGTTGTGCCGCCCGGGTGGGCTTGGGTACCGGCCTGGTGGACGTGGTGTGCCGGCCTGGTGGACGTGGTGTGCCGGCCTGGTGGACGTGGTGTCCATCGTCTTCCTCGTCAAAAATGGTCTCAACAAGTTTTTCCACCCCGGGGGGGGGGTAGGGTGGGAGGAAATCCAAAGTGTCGAATTTCGATGCGCCAGTGCTACCATCGTCTTCCTCGTCAAAAGTTAGGTCGACAAGTTTTTCCCACCCTACCCCCCCCCGGGAGAGCTAGCTGCTATCTCGGCTTCTAGTGGACGGATTTTGTTCGTTCGGGTTGCATTCGAAAGAGGATGAAAAACTAACCTATGACATTTTTTGGCGCGAGTCAATCCGATCAGCCGTTCAAAAGTTAGAGCGGTTACAAGATTTTAGGAAAGGTTGAAAAAATCCTAAGTGTCAGAGTGACTGTGTACGGTAAAATGAAATTTTTTTTCCAAAGTGTCGAAATTCGATGCGCCAGTGCTACCATCGTCTTCCTCGTCAAAAGTTAGGTCGACAAGTTTTTCCCACCCTACCCCCCCTACCCCCCCCCCTCGGGAGAGCTAGCTTCGATTTTGGCTTCCAGTGGACAGATTTAGTCGTGCCATAGCTCGTTTGAAAGCTAAGAGTGAGACAAATTCAGTGAAAGAATCGGCTTGTTCCTATCTGTCTTCGTTTAGATGTGAGACGCCATTTAAGATTTTGGGACATTGGCGAAAAACGACAGAGTTAGAATTTGGGACGTTTTGGGCTGTAGCGCCAAAACGAAGCATCGGATTGGAAAACGGATTTCAGATTTGGAATCAGCTTGATGTTATTGTCCAATGAGGATCATCATCCAATGAGAATCAAGCATTTCTATATAAATAGCGAGCCTTCCACAGTGAGAATCATTCCATCGTTGAATCACACGAATGACGGACGCACATTTTCTCTCTCTCTAGTTCCCTATTCTATTATCCAACTAAAATGGTAAGTCGCTACTTTCCTCCCTCTCCTCCCTTGAACGTAAACTTAATACAATCTTTTTCATTTTCAGTCATCTACTCCATCTGCTACACTAGTAGGACAAAATGGCGGTCAAACGTTACAAGGTTCGCTACGATCAGATCATCTACAACTGAGGCCAGTGGAAGAAACAACCAAGGTACATAATCCTACACCGCTACAGCGTAAATTTAAACAAGTCTTGCGTTATGACGATCATAGCGTAGTACTACAAACGGGAATGCTCCCTTCCACGGATGTCAAGATAATGCGCAATCAGTATGGGGACTACATACTGATCCCCGTGAGTCCGTACATTCGCCACCAACTTGATATTATTGAGGAGTACGTGACATTAAATATGGACATTCCTACTCCTCTTGCTCAAGAGTGGAAGGCGAGAGATGACAAGGATACTCCCTATAGAAAGATTTGGGATGGTAATCACATTTGCCTACCAGTATCACATTGGTGTACTTACTATAAGAAGGATGGAGATCATTCAATACCCATCAGATGTGATGAGCTCGGAGAAGGTACTTGGGATATCCTTTTCAAAGTGAATGGGCTATATTATGGTCGACACAAGGATAATAAAATAGCCTCTCTCTCCATGCATATGGAATCCATCCTATATATTCCAAAACCACCCAACGTGGATGACATAATTGATCAAATCCTTAACAGCAGTGGTACGAAGCGCAAGTCGGAGAAGAATGCTGCATCAAAACGCAAATCAAAGAAGGAGAATTACTAGTCCTTTCCTAACTCTACCCTATGACAATTCGCTTATGTGCTTTGAGTGTCGTAGACGTGGTCTTATTAGATACATTTTACTTCTTCGTTGCCATCATATCATTTGCGTATTTTGTCGTGAAAAGCATCGATGTAATTCTTCATTTTGTAATATGTTATAGATCGTTTCCTTAGATGTGTAAATTTCCGTTTTAGGCTTCTATCATCATTTTTATGGATTGTGAGGGTGAACCTGTACAGGAGCTCAGTGCTATTGCTATGAACAATTGGACATATCAGATTGTCAGTGTCTATCATCAACATGCCAACTGCAATCCAAATGTTGATCAATGGGCGAGAAAACACATTCATGGACTTAATCTGAAATATTTGCAAGACTATGGCTTTTCTTGTGAGAGTGCTCTTCTTATTGACTTTAAACGATGGTTAGCTGCTTTCAATGTTATACGCATCTTTTGTAATAATCCTGGTAAGGAGAGGAAAGTATTTCCCAATCTAATCATTGATGATATTTTGCTCCCGCCTTGGGATAGTAGAGTGAATCAACACTACCATGAAGTCACGAAACGTTTTAAGGATTTGTGTGTTCCTATTTTGTCTGTTCGTTGTAGTAGCTACGTTCATAACCAATGCTTCTTTACTCCTTACCTCAACACTGCCAAAGTCCTGTATGGTTATCATTGCTCGCTGTATGATAGTTACCAGCTGTATCTATTTTATCTCTTTCAAACCATTGATTTATAATGCATGCTTGTTACCGTTATTCAATAAATGTTACTATGAGAAGAGTTGTTTTCATGCAATGGATGGGTTAGATAAAGGGCGATCATGTCTTTCTCAAACGACTGCGGAACATTACATTTTTATAGGCAAAGTTTAAAAGGAGCTGTTCAAGATTATGTGATAAAATTTCATAAAGATGAGACCGACATCGAAGCAGTGGTCGATGATGCTAGCACTCTATTTCTAGAGTTAATGAATACATTCTCTGATAGCATTATCATGGCGCGATTAGTTGCGAAAATTAAGTTTAGTCATTTTGGAAAGGAAGAGGTGGAAAGTCGCTCTTTCCATTTTGCTTCTTATTCAATGGAAGTGGTAGATCACCCCGAAGAATTTTTTAAAAGACATATGATAAAAATTGCTGAACGTCTTAACGCATTTAACCATCATGGTAGCAGTCTAGTGATTGAAGCGATTTCAGATATTCACATTCAACTTTCCATAAAGAAAAATTGAAAATGCAGTAGTACTTGATTGTAGCACAACTGGTTTTCGAGCTATGTCTGCTCACTCTCGAAGTATATTCCTTCTGTACATGCGTCTATTATTTAGAAAAGGCTAGCAAATTCATATCTTCAAAAAGACTTGCTATAGACATCAGTAACGGTGAAACTATGTGTTGCGATGTATGTAAGCGAAAGGATGGAAATGAAAAGCGCATCTTCAAGAGATGTAAGCATGCTTTTTGTCAACGCTGTTTCATACGTAATTGCATTCAACTTTGTCAATGTAACCACTGTGATATTGCTCATTTCGAGTGTCACTTATGTCGCAATAGTTAGTACCTATGCAAATGTGGTAAAGATAGGTTTTAGCAAAGACTAACACGGAAAATGGCGAAACGTAAAATGACGAAACGTAAAAGTCAAAAGTCTTCAAAGTTTTCTTCAGCCATTCAAGCTCTCCGACGAATGAAAGCAAATCAGCGATACAATGCTATACGACATGCTAACGATAAATTCATTTGTGAAATTATTTCTCATGTGAGGAAGTTGAGGACGAAGAAATTAGCGCCAAAACAACGAAAGTTACTTAAGCGATATGCTACGAAATTGCGTTTCATCTCCAATCCTAAAGTCACCCTTCAAAGAAAGAGAAAAACTCTAACACAAAAGGGCGGTTTCCTTTCAGCAATACTTCCAATGATAGCTCCTGCCGTGGGCAACCTATTGGATAATATCTTTGGCTCTAAGCGTTAATTATGCAAATGTTGAATCTCAAAGTAATAAAATGGATTTCAGACTTCAATGTGATAAAGTTCTGACTGTATCAGGTCAATCTCATGCAGGTAAAACTGTTTTCACGCTGAATTTATTGGATAAAAGAAGGGAGTTGTTTAAGGAAGCTATCAATCGAGTGATTTGGTGTTATGGTATTTATCAACCGTCGCTGTTTCAGGAATTGCAAAGTCGCAACTTTATTCGACATGAAGGAATTATTCCAGTGGATAAACTTCAGTCTAATGATGTTGTTGTATTGGATGATTTATTAAAAGAAAGTAAGAATTCAAAAGATGTTACAGATATGTTCACTCGCGCAGCACATCATAAAAGGTGCTTTATCATCTATATCACACAAAATTTGTTTCCTGATGGAAAAGAAGCTCGTACACGAAACCTGAATACACACTATTATGCTATTTTCAAGAATCCGCGAGATAAAAGTCAATTTGAAATTTTAGCGCGACAAGTTGCACCCAGAGGATCAAAAGCCTTGATTGAAATTTTTCAAGCAGCTACTGAAAGACCATACGGTTACTTATTCATTGACTTTACGCAAGAGTGTCCGGAAGAATTTAGATTTCGAAGTGATATTTTGAAAACTCCCATGATTATCTACAAACTATGAGTTCTTATTCTCGCATGATTGTTATTCCTCAAGATGAATATGTACAATTGACTGCCATGCAGCAAGTAAAGCAACCTCTTGCAAATCAAATGTATAGGAAAGAAATAGATTATCAGCAAAATGTTCACATCAAAGATCCACATCGTGCTGTATTATTACAATCGGAAACTGTTGAGCAATTGAAAAACTTGAAGAATAAGATGCGTGACTCTGTATCGACTGCTACACCTTTAGCATCTCGCGCACATGCCATATCTCTTTTCAACAGTATTGAACCCCATCTCAATGTAAATGATAGAGGAGAAATCATTACAGATGAAAATAAAGTGATTGATGCTTCACGTTATGAAGACTTGATTCAGTATGCGACACGTAGAAAGCGCCGTCAGGGCTATGTTCCACCTGGTTGGACATACTTTCTTAAACTATTGAAAAAGCATAATGTACCAAAATTTGCTTTGAATAATGAGACATTGAAAGAACTTGATTCAACAGTGGCTACTGCTCCAATGCTTCAGACGATGAAAATGCCAACAAATTGGTTTAAGACGTCACCTGCTACATCCCCTCCCACACTCACTAAGCAAACAAGAGGAAGAACTCGACGTAGATCTACATCGCCACTAAAACTAGTAAAAGGAAAACGTAAAACAGCTCCTCCTAGGAAATACATGTTCTCAGACTATTAATATGAAGCAGATGTGTTGCTTGCCATGTAATGAGCCGCCAGAGGTGAATGTCGTTGTCACTTGCACTTGCTGCGCCAGCTCTCACAATGAAACCCCTAAGCAATGTGAACACGATCGCAAAACCGCTAAAGCTAAATGCTGCAGTTGTTGTAAATGTAGAAAGGCAAGAAAGCAAAAAGATGAGAAGGAGGAAAAAGAGTCAGTCGTCATCGACTGAACGTTTGAAATCAATCTATTATGATGTAAAACATCCGGCAGGATTTGCATCTATCAAGAAATTATCAAAAGCGAGTGGTCTTCCACAATCACAAGTGAAACGATGGTTAAAGGGTCAGGCTACCTATACACTCCACAAACAAGCGAAAAAGAAGTACCGCACCCGCCATTATATTGTTCATGACATCGATGAACAGTGGCAAGCAGATTTGTGTGATGTTGCCTCCATTTCAAAACATAACTCGGGCAATAATTTTATTTTAACCGTCATTGATATTTTCTCGCGTTATGCGTGGGCTCAACCTTTAAAAACTAAAGAAGGGAAAGGAGTAGCAAAAGCATTCCAAACAATTTTTCGAGAAGGTCGGATTCCAAAAAGAATTCAGAGTGATCAAGGAAAAGAGTTTGAAAATCAGCATGTGAGAAGATTATTTGAGAGGCATGACATTGAGTTGTTTAGTGTAAAGAGTGCTTATAAAGCTGCACTCGTTGAACGTTTTAATCGCACATTAAAAAATCGCTTGTGGCGACATTTTACTGCCAACTTGACACAAAATTGGACAAAGGTTCTACAAGATACACTCCATGCCTACAATCACTCTATCCATCGTTCTATTGGACTCAGACCAGTAGATGTAAATGCTGACAATGTAGATAAAGTGCGCGAATCATTCCAACGTAAACGCACTCATGTGAAAAGTGATGTGAAAATTGGTGATAAAGTTCGTATCTCAAAAGTGAAGAGTGTTTTTGCTAAAGGTTACCTTCCGAATTGGACAGAGGAGGTATTTACAGTATCAAGGATTAATCAAAAAGACTCTCCGACCACCTACAAGTTGAAAGATTACGATAATGAAGAAATTGAGGGTAGCTTTTACCGCGATGAGATTGAGGTAGTCACTGAAAGTGAAACATATTTGGTAGAGAAAATCATTCGATGTAAAAAACGGCAAGGTGAAGAATGGTGTCTTGTTAAATGGACTGGTTATCCTTCAAGTATGAACTCTTGGATGCGTCGTGCCGACATCTTTCATCTAAGTGATCGACAGTGATTCATGCAAAGTTGTAACTAACAATGTTTAGGGTTTGAGCTATGAATCCAATTGCCTCATTTTATTCACGACCCTCCTATGTAAGTGGTGGAGGACAAATTTACATCGGCACTCGCCGCCAACGTGGAGGTAGCATACTTGGTGCACTGAAATCTGTTGTAGCACCTCTCATATCCAATGTCGGTAGATCTTTAAAACGAAATGTTTTAAGTAATGCCGTTGGCTTTGCTGGTGATGTTGCTAGTGATCTTTCCAGAGGTAGAAGTTTTAAGAGCAGTTTGTTGAATCGTGGGAAGGAACGCGGTTTAAAAACATTGAAGCAGACCTTTGCTGGTATTACTCAAGGAAAGAAATCACCTAAACGAATGAATAAAGGAAGGAGGAAACATCGCGGAGCTGGTAAGGTGCGATCTTCAGTCAAAAGTCATTCACGCAAACGTCGCAGAGGCTCTAATCATTCATCAGGCGCTAAACGACGACGCTGCTATAACTTCTAATCATGGAGTGTAAAACTTCCGGTTTTTGTTTGTTTGATCAACAAGCCATACAGACAGATATTCTTAGTTCAAGTATTGTAGATTATCATCCTCGAACAGCTGAGAATGCTGGCCCCATTGAATTTGTTATTCCTGGTGGTAGTGATGACTACATAGATTTGAGTTATGCGATGGTTGATTTGAGGTTTAGAATTCAGCAAGCAGATGGAACTGCTATTGACGATACACATAAAGTTGGACTGAACAATTTACCATTGACTACATTACTTCGCGATGTTTCTCTAACGATTGGAGAGCAGCAGGTGGAAGGTGGTCAAAGCGATTATCCCTATAAATCATATTTCAATCATGTATCACAGTTTCATCCAGCAGCACAAAAAAGTCATATGGAAACCATGGGATGGTACAGAGATGAAGCAGGAAAATTTGATGTTGAAACAAACAGTGGCTTTGTAAAGCGATCTGCTATGATTAAAGATAGTAAAGTATGTCAGCTATATGGTCCGCTGAATTTAGACTTCTTTAGACAGTCAAAGTTTTTACTCTGTAATACCAGCATGCGACTCAAGCTGACATTGAATAAGCCTGAATTTGCGCTGAATGCATTTGGTAAAGTTGACAATTTTAGAATTCATGTGGAAGATATTGCACTTTACATTCGTCGAGTAGTACCGAATCCAAGTGTCATTAGAGGACATGCTGAAGGTCTTAACCGCCAAAATGCCATTTACCCCGTTCAGCATACAAAGCTTCTCACCTTTACAATTCCGAAAGATCAAAAGAGTTTCATGAAAGATGGCCTCTTTCCATCGGAAGCACCGAAGCTCCTCATGGTGGCAATGGTTGAAAATGATGCATTTAATGGTAAAATAAAGAAGAATCCTTTCAATTTTAAACACAATCAGTTAAGTGAAATTGCTTTACGTGTAAATGGTGTGAGTCATCCTGGTCCACCCTACAAACCAGATTTTGCTGCGGATCAATTTATGCGCAGTTATGTTGATTTTATGGATGTCTTTGGCTTTTACAATACGGATGACACCAACGGACTTACTATGAAAGAGTTTAAGAGTGGATATACTATTTATGCATTTGATTTGACTGCTGACAGCGATATTAGTGCACCCTATCGTCAAGCGAACGTGCCTCATAATATTCGTTTGGATTTGACGTTCAAAAGAACACTACCTGAGACGATCAATGTATTAATTTATGCAGTCTTCGATTCAAATATTGAAATTACAAAGTATCGTGACGTGATTCTTCAGTATAATCGTTAATGAGTTGGTTGACTGCTGACGATATTAAGACTAAAGTGCAGCGTAATGCAGACGAAGCGACGTTGAAAGCTTTCGATAATGTCTATTCACTCGATACCTTACCACCTGCAGTAAATCACTATCCCATCTTTATTGTGCTAAACACTCATTCGCAGAATTTAGGCGGTGAGCATTGGAAAGCGATCTTTATTGGAGAAGACCGACGTGGTGAACTATTTGACTCTCTTGCTCAACCTCCAAATATACCAACACAGCAGTGGTTGAGAAAACATACGCGTCAATATCAGCGAAATGAACGCATACTACAACATCCCCTTTCATCAACGTGTGGTGCTTTTGTACTGTACTTCATCTTAAAACGTTTACATGTATCTCGATTTGTATCTGTTATTCAAAACTTTTCATGTAATCCATCCTCTAATGAAAAAATGATTTGTAAGTTCTATCATGATTTGAAATAAAAACATCATGTTGGAAAAATTGTTTTTTATTTTACAATCCGCTGGGTACGTACATACTCGATGAGATAGTCTAGGATCACATTTGCTTGTACATGAGATTTTAGTCCAGTAATGATCACTTTACTATTATGAAAGATTGCCACATGCACAGGTAACCAACAACTAATGAGAGCTGCAGGAAAAAGTTCGGGTTCATAACACAAATTGTAACTGCTGGTACGAATCTTCAAAAATGATACACTGTCACTCAATTGAGTAGAGATCACCATATTGTCCACAGTCAGATTCGACATCACACACCTCTCCCTCTTCCATATCCGACGTAGTAGTCTTTGTAGCTCTAAGCGCATTGACTGCGCCGATGAATGAGAAAGGGCGCCGAGAATCTGTACAGTCCCATTTGGGAAGAGTTGAAGATTCCGTGAATTGTTCATCTTCACCACTAACATTTGAGGTCGGCCCGGGTAATACTTGCTGTTTGGAAGGTGTTGGTGTAATGTTGTGAGATCGATTTTGGTGTAGAGTCTGAAGCGACGGAGAATGTTGACGATGGTGTAGCGATGGCGCTTCATGATGAAAGAATGAGTAAATTGAGCGATGTACCTTCCTTTTATACTTTTCCCAACTACCTTGATGAAATGTGAAGTTAGTATGAAGTTGGGAATGATAGAGTTGAATTCGCCGATTGTTGACGCGCAACCAGATGCGATTTCCAATACGTGAATGTCTTTTCATATAGAAGTATTTCAAATCCTTCATGATATGATGTAGAGATTGAAAATGACGATAAGATAAAGCAAACTCTCTTCTCACATTTCCAGTTGAATCTTTGAAATAGACGTTTCGATCATGATCCGTTTCAATACGTTGTAGGGAATCTAATTTCCAACTCATGGTGCGTGGTAGTCATGTCTGATTAAGATTTGCATAGCAGGGCGATGAACTCACGACGAATAAATGTCATGATGGAGCGATGTATGTATCTTCTATACTTCTCCCAATTGTATTTGCGAAATGAGAAACAGTTTGCGGAATGAGAATGGTAGATTTGAATTTCATTTCTGTAATGTTGAAGCCAAACTTGATCACCCAAGGAGATGAATCTTAATGTTTCAAAATATTCCAAATCCCTCATGATATCATTGAGGTTGACAAATTGTCGCCATGTTAATGTAATACCTCTTGATGTATGACCATGAGAATTTTTGAAATGTACGTTTCCATCACGATCAACTCTGATATATTGTAGAGAGTCCAAAATCCAAGTCTTCATGATGTTATGCAAAGCCGCAGATCAGCAATATAAAAATGTCGTTTTATCATATTTTGCTTAGCAATGCGGCCACAAATAGATTTGCTAGTAATCGAGCCGCACTCTTTTCTACTCCCATTGATCATACACGACAGCTAAATGGAAATTGGGAAGTGGGTGTCACTCAACTTGTTTATAGCAACTGTGTCTATACTTTTGATCATGAGGTGATGACTATTAATATGAGACGTACAGCTGCTTACCAATGTGAAAAGGGCTGCCCAGTATACATTCCACAGTGGTCAAAGAAAGATCTCTTATCATGTAAAAAGTTTATATATGATTTCCTGAATAAAGCGTGTAAGCATATTGTCCAATTTACTCCGCACAATGATGATCATACTTATGTACATCATGTAGTTGAGAAAGATTGGATTGTTGGTTTAAGTCCAAGTTTAAGAAGTGATTTAGGCTACCTCGCTAGCGCCTTAACAAGCTATGATAATTTTAACGTTAATTACCACATAAGTGGTCATAAACAGTTAATATATCGAGAGGAAGCTTATTATGTAGATCTTATTCCAAAAAATGAGAAGACGTTGGTGAAGAAGATTGTGATTAAGGCAAGAAAGACAAACATGACTCCTGAAACATTATTGAAGAAATTTAATTATCTCCTTCGAGTTGATGGTAAACAAGTGGCAACATTGACTTATATTAAATCATCTAATCATATTGCAATAAGCAAATTAAATGATGATGATCTAGTATTAGTTTGTTCAAAAGATTTTCATCAGTTCTTACGACATCGTTCTGCAGCTGTTCATGGAAAATCTGATATGCAACATTTACCATGTGAAAGGTCAAATCAATTTGATACAGAATGGACCGTATCTTTATACAGAAAGTGTGTAGAGCCTTTAGGTGGTATCTTACATGAAACAAGAGTGTTGATGCCTCGCATTATTACTTCGGTTAAATTGGTTGTAGATTATTTAAATGAAGTGATTAATGACCAACATATTTCATTTTCTGAAAAAGAAGGTACTTTGTCTCTCACTATAAGTGGAAAAGGTATTGAACTAATTATGGATAAAACTCTAATGGACATTTTGGGTTTTGATCATAATATCTTTAAAAGTGGCACTGTAACCAAAGCTAGCGCAGACATGTCGCTATCGCGTCGTATTAACTATTTTCAGATATATTCCAATATTGGTGAAGATGTACGTGTGGGAGATGTTGAAGCTCCATTGCTAGCAATGATACCATACCAGCCAAAAAGCTGCAGTATTTTATCTGAGCATACTTTCAAGAAAGTGCATTATACAAAGCTGAAATCAAACTACATCCCACAAATTGATATTGCAATTTATGACGATGCTGGTGCGTTGATTCCTTTTCATAAAGATGCTGTGACAAGTATCACACTCCATTTCCGAATGAAGAGTTAATGCAAAAGTATGCTAATATATTTTTCCAATGTGAATAATATGGAAAGTGAAAATAAGGACTCGTTTCTAATCTACTTACCCAGTAATGCTTCTATGAATAAATTTCCCAAAAATAAACCATCAGACTATCGAGTAGAATTAAATCGTCCACTACATTTAGAAGGTGAATGGGAGGTTGGCGTTTCTAGTATTTGCTATGATAGCAATATTCAGAATGTGAATGATTTGGAAGAAATGATATTGACTCCTCGCACCCATGATGGAATAACGATGAATAATGCATTCCAGTTCCCATACAATTTAACATCAGATGGAAAGTGGAACTATGAATGGATTCAGATAAAATCAGATTATTATGAACCATTTGGGAATGAGAAAATTATTAAGGCGTTCAATAGTGGTAATACTTCCATCATGAAGAATAAAAATCAGAAAGCTTATGAGTTTACTATCTATCATTGGAGTGGGAGACAGTTCCTTCGCTTTCATTCTTTTACTAAAGGTCTTACACTGAGGTTGGATAATGAATTCTATCCACATCTCGGTTTTGGCCATGGACTACATCTAACGTCAATTGCTACTGCAAATGTTAAAAAAGTTTATTCAAATCGAATCAACAAATTTCATTATAGATTTAAAATATTTGATGAAGATGTTGTAGAATGCGAAGAACGCATCATTTTGAAAAAGCGTGGTGTTCAACCTTTATCACTTATTGAGTTAGTAAAACGATGGAATGAGACTGTGGGCAAGAAGTATGGAGAGAAAATTATGGCGGACAAAAATAAGTTGGTTATTCAGAAATATAATGACAAACTTACAGTTTATTTCTCTCCAACCTTGCGTCATTTTGTAAGACATTATACACCTATTATTGGAAGCGGTGTGGTGCATGCTTCTCATGAATATCACACTAAAGCTGATTCAGTTAATGATGAATGGTGGGTGGACATCTATGGTGATCGCATCAAGAAAATTTACCAGTCTTATGAAGAATCTAAAGTTGCTATCAATATAATGCCCCGTCTATATCATACAGTTGAAAGCTTCATTCATGTAGTAAATCCTTATATACAGCAGAAGTTGAAGCATGTGATGAAAAGTAAATATGATGTAAAGACACACCACATTTCGTTTTCAATTGAAAATCAACGCGTTGTTCTGAAACTGGGTGATGACATTCAATGTCAATTGAGTAAAAATTTGAAGAAACTCTTTGGTTTTTCAATGCTACAAACAGTGTTTACTGCTGCGCATACGATTGGTATAGAAACACCAATGACACTTGATAAACATGAACAGCACCTTTACATTCAAAGTGATTTGATTCTACCTATTTCTGTTGGTGAGAAAAAAGAATACATTTTACGTGATTTCATTCAGGATAAAGACGCTTCATATGGAATAGTCGAGAAGATGTTTGAATCTATTTTCTATCATCCCGTCATCAAACAAATGATACCCTCTATTGCTATCAAAATTACCAATGGTTTACAAGAGTGCATCCACGTGAAAGATACTAAATCCCTCATAACGTTAGTGTTTCGGAAAACAAAGTGAAGTCTTTATACAACATTTATTGAAATATGTACATGAATGTGAAGCAATAGACTTTATACAACATCCACTGAAAATATATACATGAGGGCACTTCAATAAACATTGCTATATACAAAAAGTCTTTTTACTTCGTGAAGGGTGGAAATATACAGGGATAGGAAAAATGTCTTTCAGTGGAAAAGTCATCACATGGGGAATGTACAGATGTGGACACATATTCACAAGGAAAAAACAATCTCATGCGATACATAAAACAACAATGTTTATCGACAGAAATCAACATCAAAATACTAAGTTAAGGATGATTATGCTAAGACGTCTCCTGAATGTGGTAGTGTGGGTTTAATTCTTTTGGATGGTGGTATGCCTGTATCAGGATGTCCATGTGGAAGAGATATGTTATGTCCTATCCAACACCTCTTATCCTCCCATGCTGAAAGCGCCCGTTTCTTAAAAGTATAAGTTTTGATCTCATGCGACTTAGATTTTAAGATTGTCATATTGACAAACGTTATATTTTTATTTCTATAGGCTCCCTTGAAATTCTTATGTTTCATGTTTTGCACAATGGATTTTGATATGCCTTTAGCGCGCTTAATGCTATCATCACTATCCTTTAATTTCATAGAATACATTTTAGGGCGGAGGAGAATCATTTCAGCTATCTCCTTCCCTGATGTTTCATCCTTAAAACAACCAAGTTTGGCCTTATTTTTGATGGAGTATAGTGGATGATCAGCAGGATAATTTGATGTATCAAAATATCTTTCTAAAGATTTTCCTACTTCATTAAAATTTAAATCTTTTTGAGTGGCAATACCTAAAAAGAAACTATCTGTGTCACCACCCAACAAACGAACCTCTTTTAAGAGAGGACACGGTTTTAGTATTTTATAGAAGAGTTGATACATTTCAAGCTTGGAGTAATCTAGAACAGCTTGACCAATATAGATGGGTTTGCACAACTCAACTTCAGATTTTATCATTTTAATACCTACAAGATCCTCATCGATTATATCTCTATCGATGAATAGAGGTGATGAGGTCAATTTGTGATACTTTTGATCATCATTAACTAGTTTGTAGTTTACGCGCTTTCTAACATCCTCCATCGTCTTACCAAATAGACTGTTGTTCTTATATTTATAAAAATCTTTTTCAAAATTATTTTGGGCTAGTGCACGTTTCTGGCTGTTACTATCTATGTAGGGTTTGAGGAAGGCTTTCTGTCTAAATTTAATAATGCGGTGAACTCTTTTTAAAATCATGCCCATTTCTAAATAAAATTTTAAGATGCTAAAGTGGACTAGATAGTTTTCTTTATCATATTGAGTGAGCAAAAGTTTGCGGCAAGGCTTATACTTGGGTTGTCCACATGATTCTAAATCTTTATGAAATTGTTTCATAAAGTCGGAAAACATATCTTTACTCACTTCACCTGATTCGGGGGCGAGTGGAAAATCTACGGTTTTATGTTTAATATTATTTGGATAGATTAGATCTATCTCAAAATAATATCCCCAATCACCTTCATCTGGAATTGCTAGTACGTTAGAAGGGTTGGAGAAATGTTGAATTTCACTATCATCTAACCAGCTAAACTCAGAGTGAGGTAGCGGTTTGGATAATGAACTACCATACAAATTATTTTGGTCATAATACTTAAGATGGGTATGATCATTACCTACTGTTTCAGATTTTAACCTATGTTTATTTACAAATGTGAGACCACCGCGAATTCCTCGCTCAAATAAATTATACATCTCTGGATCTTGTAAGAGATGAATGGTCTCACCAGTCATTTTAAAAGCAGACTTAAATGACATGGCTGGTAGACTGACAAAGTGGACGGGATCTAACTTATCTTCTTCTAATGCCACTCGTCGAAACTCTTGGAAAACGTCAGCCAGCAAAAACACATCTAACTTAAGATAGGCAATCATATATTCACCAAATGTATGGCAGTCAAATTTTATCCATGCCTCTTGAGCATGTTCATAGTCCTCTACTGGACAATCTTGATCCGTCAAATCATTTTTAAATTTATCTATGGGTGGAAGAGAAGTCTCACCGAGTTTACTAATCGCATCAAGATATGCATATGGAAAGACTCCTTTCCGTGTGATGACTTCATTATTTAAATTTGGATATTGTTTCTTAAGATTTTGTGTTAGTGGAAGAGACTTTAGATTTTGTACGAGAGAGGCCAGTAATGCAGCCATAAATTGGTAGGAATCTAAAAATTTTATATTAAAATAGACCGTCTTATTTTCTTTGGTTTTATCGACGGGTACTTTTGCTGTCATGGCCATAAACTTTTCTCTCGTTTGAGCTATTACATCAAACTTCCACTCTTTCATTTGGCCTAAACCTCCTTTTATTATCATATGGCTATCATAGCCCTTAAAATTATGGAAAATGACGGGTAATGTACGCCGCTTCATCCTCAGCGAAAAATTACATTTTGAACAGAGTGCGTTTCTAAATTTACCAGTAATGTGATCATGGTCGCACACTTTCTTAATCTTATCATCAAATGTTTTACTACATTTGGAGCAAACGTTGCAACTATCAAACTTAGCTTGATCATCTGCTGTCATATGCAATGATCTGCGATAGAGTTCACCATCATGTTTTTGTTGAAATTTTACAGCCTGTTCGAGGAATTGTAGGAAATGGTAAATACAATCCTCACCTTGCCAGACGCGCATTTTATTTTGCCTACCCCTAAAGTGATCATGCCATACTTCATAGCAGGAAATGGCTGCTGGTCGATGGATGTTATCATCGATATAACATTCGATGTCAGCATAGATGACACGAAGAGGACTTAGTTCATCGCCATTCTCTCTATATGAAAACTCCTTATCTTTGGGCATGCGTTCCATTTGCAGTTTACCTCGCTTACACCACTCATAATGAGTTTCAAATTTAGTTTTCCTCCTAAAGTGGCGAATACATCTGTCGCAGTAATATAACTCTCTACTAGAGTTTTCTAAGTGGTGGTATAAGCGAGAGATTTTGGGAATACCGCAGTAGTGCCATTCCTCACTATCATCCTGTTTTACTAATAACAGGTTTACTGTACGTTCATAACAACTCGAATGCGAGTTGTAGCGCACACCCTTCAATCCTTTTTCCCAAACATGGAGAACTATTTTAATGTTGTTCAATTTTTCAAATTTTTCTATATCTTTAATTTTCATATCGTCACTATTACAGTCATCGAAGTTTAATTCATTCTCCCACTGCCTATAGCTATATGTGCGATATCGATTCGCATTGATGTCATTATAGTGGAGAATGGAGAGGACAGCATATTTAAAACATTGCGATTCGCAATCGACATTGATGACTGCTGTTTTGTTTTTTAAATTTTTTGGAAGTTTAAAGGAGCCTCGACCACTATGATTTCCTAATAAACTGATTTTAAATAAGGCGGACTCAATGCCGTCAAAAATGAGACCGCTATCGCGCTCGTTAAATTTATCAATATTTAATTTTAATCCTTGGATGTGAAAATTTATCCAAGACTCATAGTCTACAACCTCGGTTGCAGGAGAGGAGGGTATGTGAAACTCCAACCTCTATTATTTGTCCAGTATGGTGGTCGATTTTTACATATTTTATTTTAAGATAGATGAGCGCCTTCATCCTAAAATTGTCTAAATTGTTGAAGAGCGCTTCTATCAATGATGAATTTTGATGAAACCATTCCTCAAAGTTAGCAATGGTTTCTGAGGAGTCCATCTGGTAGTTCCTCACTAAATTATTTATGGACACTTCAGTGAGTCGGATAGAGGAGGTACCGTTGGTATAGGTATCGTTCGTATGTGTATGTTGAAGTCTGTGCGAAGATAGTTCAAAACGTGTCTCGAAAGACTGAGCGCACAAGTCGCAAGAAAAGGAGACGACGTTAACAGAATCATCCCCACCTTCGGAGATTGATGCCGGCTTAGGTCGACAAACACCTCGCTTGATGTGTCGGGTGAGATCCCATTTCCTCGTGAAGATGTGCCCATAGTCAGCACATTCCCACTCGTTGCCATGTCGCGACAGTTCTGAGGTGGAACTCACATCACCTGAAAGAGAAATCATTCTATCATCTCTGTTCAAGCCTCAGTGTATTGTTACAACCTACCTTGACTCAATAACTCTAAACTTTCCTCGAGAAGGGAGGGCGTTGGTGATGAAGTTGATGCCTGAAATTGAGGAAGATGCTATTAGTCACACGTTTGAGGGAGATGAGAGAGGAAATCTTTAACTTACCATTTTAATGAAATATGATCAGACAGAATAATAGTCAAAGAGAGAGAGATCGTGCGTTCGTCACTTGTATGATTCACAGATTAAATGAAATGACATGACTGTCACTTTGCTTATATACTTTCATTCTCTTCATTCATTGGATGTTCATTCTGATTGGCTGCTTGTGTATACTTAAGAATTAGAAAAATGTTAAAGTTATCATTATTCAAAGTCAGCATTTCAAAGACAACATGACAAGTCCTCCAACAACACCAAATACCGTATTGGAGTTCTCCTCTCCATGCACATCAGCAAAAGTGCTCGTTACACCAAATGCACCAAGAAAGGCGAAGGTGGAGAAGACATACAATCTGGACAATATACGAAAGTTATCATTATCGGAGGACGATGAAGAGGAGTTGCCCGACCTAACAGGCATACGGTGGAAATATTTACAATATGATGCCGAAGGGGTGATGGAGATGACCAGCAAGTCGCACTTGCATCAAATATGGGAGTGGCACACCCCTAACTCCCAACCGCGAACCGAGGCGGAGTGGGCGTACATTGACAAAGTGAGGGACGCTGCAGAAGAACGTTTAAAGCAGCTCAACTGTTTTTGTAATCTATGTGAAGTCCGACACTGGGACGATATTGACAGCGAAGACATTCTAAAATATATGTTATAATAAATGTTTATTTCATATTGTCGTTGCTTTCATGCTGACTTACTTGAATGGGGCTTTAGTGAATGATTTAACCATGTATACTTTTTCATTTGGAAATAGTTATTTTTAACTTGTAAACAATTGAAACTTTAATCTATTTCTGACATATACACTATTGAAACTTTAATTTTAACTTGTAAATTGTTGAAACTATATCTTTCATTTAGAAATAGTAGCACATATAGTTTAACTTACAAGACTTTATATGGATGATGATATAGTTCAGTCACATTTAAGATAGCTTACACTTCTGATGTAGGGGATAGCAATCGATTGCGATCCATATGTAAAGAGCTTGTTCAACTACAGAAGAGAGAAGTGTGATATGATGCGTGTGGCGCGTGAGTGTCCTCCCATTTCATTCCATTCATCAATTTATCTCATTGATAGAGATAAGTAGAACTCATGGTTCTCATAACACATGCAATGGAAAGTTTATAAGGTAACCTTCGACAGATGGCTAAATGTCGCCCTGGCGCGAATGCATACTACATTGAAACAGAGGCAATCACTTGCAAACATGACGCAGAGAGGTTTAACAAGATTGATCATTGCCGAATGTCCCTTGCGGTATACATAGCTATGGGTAGGTGTACCTCATAGCTCCTCTTCACTCCTCTCTTCAACAAACCACTCAATCTCTCACATTCAGCCTTCTGCTTCTTCAAAACACGCTTCAACTCATCACACTCAGACACCTTCGCCATCATCTCTTTCTTTTCCTCAGACCAACGCTTCTCCGCCTCCATCATCATCACCATCTCCTCTTTCATCTGCTTTATCGCACTCACTTTCCCTTTCAACAACTCATTCTCCGCCAGCACTCTCTTATTCGTATTCTCCATCGCACTCATTCGATCCTTCATCTGATTGTATTCAAAGCAATCACTCGACCTCTGATCTTTCTGAGGCGATGAGGAGGCTTTTGGCTTTCCTAAGGTAACCTTGTCACCGAAAAGCCTCCTCATCGTCGCGTCCCGCTCTTCAACAACACTCTTCTTCTTCTGCATTACAACACCCCTCACCTCGCACTCTTCCTCTTCACTACTCATCTCGCTCATAGCGAGATCACGATCGAGGTCTGCATCAGTCACTACAGGCGCTACAGGTACTTTCTCAATCACCCTCACTACAGGCACTACAGGCGCTTTCTTAATCACCCTCTCTTCAGTCGCTTTCTCAACCGCAGCCTCAATTGTCTTCACCGCCTCATTCTCTTCATCCTCCAACAACAAACCCTCAAACCACGCCTTAAAATCGCTATCCGTAATCTTCCCCGACTCACACTCTTTATGCTTTTTATAAAAATCCTCCGCCGCCTCATCCTTCCCACACTCAACACGCTCAACTACGCACACTCTCTTCAACACACGCTTCTCATGTCCATCAAACGCCGCAACATGCTTTTTCAATTCAGTTCCGCGAGCAATTCTCCCACAGGAGCATTTCCCCACGAGGAATCGTACATTTTTCGAGGTAGTCATAACGTGAAACTGCAAGAAAAACAAAGTCGCTTGTTAGCAAACGAAATGATATTGTCTTACATGTAGTCGTCGAGGATAGACAAGTTAAGCTGATGAATCCGTTACAAGCATTACTCAGAGGGGATCTTATCCCAACTCCAAGGCCTCGGCCCACAAATCTAACCTCCGACGGAAAGAGCGTGCGTCATATCACTGTGTTGGTATTCGACCCCGATTTTGACATGAAAATCGGTGGAGTTATTTACATCAGGAAACAAGTCTCGAGCTGAAGCTCGCCTCGTACAACATTATAAATGCCTTAGTTGAAATCAGCAGGGTCGAAAACCCCAGAAAACCTCCAAAACTAGTGAATTTAAATTTTTCAACTTTTTAGCACTACTTATGAAATTTTATAAGTAGTCTATCACTTAGGGCAGGTCAATAGCGACCGAACCTTTTTTGAATCAAGTCAAACGGACTTGTAGAAGCAAAGTTACAAGCCTTTAAAGTTTTGGAGTCTTTTATGGCCTGGAGACGAAGGCCATCTCCTGGCTAACCTCTAAGTCTGACGGCTTAGCTGATATCAGCAATGAAATTTTCTAAGTCGGTTTCTTACAGAAACTCGGAATTTGGAATGTCCGAAGCTATCATCGGAGCTCAGAGAGACGACCTACCTCTGACAGTCGTTCTCCTCTAAATGACAAGTCTCCGTCGGTTCCCAGCTTATATAGTGTGTGACGATCAGCTGATGACGTAATACCCATCATCCAAACACTGAAAACCCGTCTATCATCGATTCTTGAGGTCCGATTGAGCTGGAAATATACCATATCCATGTAGAATTTGACGCTGAATCCGAATCTGGCCTCCGTTTTCCCATCCGCTGCTTCGTTTTGGCTCCACAGTAGGCAGCCATCGCAAAAATTCTAACTCGTTTTTTCGAAAAATGAAGAAAAATTTTTTCTCTCCGATTGACTTCAAAATCTCCGATTGACTTGAAACTCACCATACAGATAGAGAATTTCACGCTGATTCCAAATCTGAAATCCGTTTTCCAATCCGATGCTTCGTTTTGGCGCTACAGCCCAAAACGTCCCAAATTCTAACTCTGTCGTTTTTCGCCAATGTCCCAAAATCTTAAATGGCGTCTCACATCTAAACGAAGACAGATAGGAACAAGCCGATTCTTTCACTGAATTTGTCTCACTCTTAGCTTTCAAACGAGCTATGGCACGACTAAATCTGTCCACTGGAAGCCAAAATCGAAGCTAGCTCTCCCGAGGGGGGGGTAGGGGGGGGGTAGGGTGGGAAAAACTTGTCGACCTAACTTTTGACGAGGAAGACGATGGTAGCACTGGCGCATCGAATTTCGACACTTTGGAAAAAAAATTTCATTTTACCGTACACAGTCACTCTGACACTTAGGATTTTTTCAACCTTTCCTAAAATCTTGTAACCGCTCTAACTTTTGAACGGCTGATCGGATTGACTCGCGCCAAAAAATGTCATAGGTTAGTTTTTCATCCTCTTTCGAATGCAACCCGAACGAATAAAATCCGTCCACTAGAAGCCGAGATAGCAGCTAGCTCTCCCGAGGGGGGGGTAGGGGGGGTAGGGTGGGAAAAACTTGTCGATCTAACTTTTGACGAGAAAGACGATGGTGGCACTGGCGCATCGAAATTCGACACTTTGGAAAAAAATTTTCATTTTTACCGTACACAGTCACTCTGACACTTAGGATTTTTTCAACCTTTCCTAAAATCTTGTAACCGCTCTAACTTTTGAACGGCTGATCGGATTGACTCGCGCCAAAAAATGTCATAGGTTAGTTTTTCATCCTCTTTCGAATGCAACCCGAACGAACAAAATCCGTCCACTAGAAGCCGAGATAGCAGCTAGCTCTCCCGGGGGGGGGTAGGGGGGTAGGGTGGGAAAAAACTTGTCGACCTAACTTTTGACGAGGAAGACGATGGTAGCACTGGCGCATCGAATTTCGACACTTTGGATTTCCTCCCACCCTACCCCCCCCGGGGTGGAATAACTTGTCGAGTCCATTTTTGACGAGGAAGACGATGGACACCACGTCCACCAGGCCGGCACCCAAGCCCGCCCGGGCGGCACAACACCCCAGGACAGGGAGGAGGAGGAGGAAGAGAGGAGGGGGGGTAGGGGTAGGGGGGTAGGGGGGTAGGGTGGGGGTAGGGATAGGGGGGTAGGGGGGTAGGGGGGTAGGGTGGGAAACGGCCGCCATCGTGCGCTATCTGGTGTTTGTTACTTGCTTACTACTAATGTTAATACTTTTGTTTTGGTATTTGATAACTTTTCATAATTTTTGCCTAGGCCTACTCGTGTCTTATGTGTCTACATGTAATGCGTAATGCCTACAGGCATGTTTGAATTCATGAGCACAGTGACAATGTATATAACAATGTATATCAATTCAGCATTAATGCTCTTGGCGAGGCTCTTCTGTCGATGACTAATGCTACTAATCTGAGAACTCTGATGGTCTACGAACATTTTGCTCTCAGCAATTAGCATGTATTTTTTCATGTCAAACATTTGATATTATTCTTGCGAATCAAAATTTCAATCTATGAATTTTGTTAATTGATTTTGATAATTCATGAACTGAAGCTATAGATCAGACGCATAAAGTCTAATACAGTTTCAGAATAAGAGATTAATAAATAAAGGTGGTTCAATGTGCCCGGCTGGGTGGTTCAATATGCCCAACACATGGGTGCATTGAACCACTTAGGTGAAAAATTTAAAATTCAAATTGTGAGGAGATGAAATGTCACAGAAACGTCCAACAAATCAGATGTTACTTAACATGCCCTCACCTCTTTCCATCCGAGTTTGAATTTGGTTTATTTGATTTAGTGTATTCAAACTGTTGAGAAAAGTTCAAAAACATGTTTACTGTGCCCCACCCTCCCCTCCTTATGGACGCTTCACGACTGCAATAATTTGGAATTCCCTTTTCCAAAGAAGGTAGATGTGTAGATTGCTGCTAGAATTTGCAGTTGCAGCCGAATTACTTATTGTGCATTTCAATCACTTAATACGATTGCTGTCATCAAAGCATGGTAGATATGTACATTTCCTTTCATCGCTTTCGAAGTAGCGTGAATTTGTGGCGATGTAGTGGCTGAAAAATACCAAGAAAAAGTTTTCTACACCTTTTCCAAGTCATTAGTAGAAACACGCAATTCAATAGCGGTGATCTCAAGTCAATAGTAGATCCGCTCAAATCAGCAACGGGAATCTCAAATCATTAATAGAAATTCTATTCTATCTCAAGTCAACAGTAGATCTACCCAATTCAACAACGGAAAGCAAAAATCAAAAGCAGATGTTGGGATCTTTTGTCATGCTTCAAAATTTACGGGCCATGTTTGTGCCTCTTAAGAATGGATATGGACTTGCAATTACGGATTCATTAATGTTTTACTTGATTGAGCACTATTTCGTTTTACAGACAAAAGTTTAATAGCAAATGGAAGACATAAGAGGCATGCATGTAAGTAGTAAGCACATTCCAGACGCAAGTGCAAAATGTGAAATGCTGACTCAGCCCCCACCCCCACCCCACCCCCACCCCCACCCTCCGGAAGGAAGGTGAGGGAGTTCGTCAAGGATGTGCTGGGAGAAATGGGTCCGTGAGGAGGAAACGGGTCCCCCACCCCCTCCTGTCACACTTCCACCTTTGGTTGTAGAGATGGTAGAAAGTCGTGCCATAGCTCATTTGAAAGCTGAGAATGAGAAAAAGACAGTGGAAAGCTCAGTTTGGACTCATTTTCTTGGGTTTAGGGAGGAAAATGGCAGGAAACTGTCAGAGTTGGAAAAAGTCAGGTTTTGGTGGTTTTGGGATGAGAAAAGTCGTTTTTCGGGCAGAAGGAGTGCTTGGATGGGAAAATGGAGTGCAAATTCGGACGTTTTGGTCAAAGTTGGGTCTAGGAACGTCTTCCCAACTCAATCGGAGAGAAAAAGTTCTGACCCCCACCCCCACCCGCACCCCCTCCTGTCACACTTCCAACTTTGGTTGTAGAGATGGTAGAAAGTCGTGCAATAGCTCGTTTGAAAGCTGAGAATGAGAAAAAGGCAGTGGAAAGCTCAGTTTGGACTCATTTTCTTGGGTTTAGGGAGGAAAATGGCAGGAAACTGTCAGAGTTGGAAAAAGTCAGGTTTTGGTGGTTTTGGGATGAGAAAAGTCGTTTTTCGGGCAGAAGGAGTGCTTGGATGGGAAAATGGAGTGCAAATTCGGACGTTTTGGTCAAAGTTGGGTCTAGGAACGTCTTCCCAACTCAATCGGAGAGAAAAATTTCTGACCCCACCCACACCGCACCCCCACCCCCTCCTGTCACACTTCCAACTTTGGTTGTAGAGATGGTAGAAAGTCGTGCAATAGCTCGTTTGAAAGCTGAGAATGAGAAAAAGGCAGTGGAAAGCTCAGTTTGGACTCATTTTCTTGGGTTTAGGGAGGAAAATGGCAGGAAACTGTCAGAGTTGGAAAAAGTCAGGTTTTGGTGGTTTTGGGATGAGAAAAGTCGTTTTTCGGGCAGAAGGAGTGCTCGGATGGGAAAATGGAGTGCAAATTCGGACGTTTTGGTCAAAGTTGGGTCTAGGAACGTCTTCCCAACTCAATCGGAGAGAAAAAGTTCTGACCCTCACCCCCACCCCCACCCTCACCCCCTCCTGTCACACTTCCAACTTTGGTTGTAGAGATGGTAGAAAGTCGTGCAATAGCTCGTTTGAAAGCTAAGAGTGAGACAAATTCAGTGGAAAACATGGCTTGTTCGCGTCTGCCTTCGTTTAGATGTGATGCGTCATTTAAGATTTTGGGAGATTGGCGAAAAACGACAGAGTTAGAATGTTTATGAAAATCGCTCTAGCGGGTGAAGCAAGCCTCGGACGGGAAATCAGAGACCAGATTTGGCATCAGCGTGTGATGTTGCACCTGAATGTCATTCATGCTATGTCTCCGAAGTGAAAGGAAGAAAGATGACAGAAGCAGTAAAGTTTACGAATGAATTTTGTTCACTACGTTTTCATCGACAAAGTCTTCGTGGTGTGATTAGGGACTACATCATCTCCTTTCATCATGAAAAGGCAGACTTAGAATTTGCTATCGCTAAAGGTTACTTCGTTTTTCCAACAGCTCATGGACAGTTTGATGAATAAAGATGTGAAAGGACGATTAGTTGCGGAGATTGAATTTGAGAAAGTGACTGATAAACATGCAGGTGAACGTGTAGTGTTTCATTTTGCATCCTATTCTGCAGAGACGATACATGATCCCAAAGATTTCTATCAGCGACACATGGCGAAAATTGCATCTCGACTAGATTCATTTCATGAGCATGGATCCAACTTGCTCTTATGTCGCATAAAACACATTCATATTCAACTCAATGTGTTAAACTAGATTCGACTACAAGATTTGTAAAAGCATTCATGAGTCAGACGTCCGCCTGCCTCATTTTCCCTGCCGCAACGAAGTCAGGGGAGAAACGGAGGACTCTGATTGGCTCACATAGTGTCAAATGTGGATTCGCAGGAGATTATAAAAGCAGACGTCTCCCCATTTTCTCTTCATTTCATTCTTTTGACTTGGAAAGCGTGTGTGACTTGCTGAAGCCATTCTCCCCTCTCAATTTTGTCTGATCAATCCTGTTTGCAAATTTACAAGTGAGTGTCATGACTGTCTGGCCTAAACCTTACCAGCATTTTAGAAGAGAGACGCAGGAGAGTGTGCGGCCGATGATTGTACAAGCTTATTTTGTTGAACCATTGCCGCCACCGCCACCACCACCTAGACGCTTTACCTTTAAGTCTTTTAGGGAATTGAAACTCAATTCGGGTCCTAAGCCCAAGACATTTAATTTACTGGACGATGACGAAGACTTAGACTTTGGTGATAAGCTTTAAATCCTGTGAACGCTCCAAAAGGTCCTCTTAAGGGCCACCTCATATGTCACTGCTAAGCTAACAATTTCTCTGATGATCATGAATGTACTTAGTGGTATTCTTTCGTTACAGACTGCCATGGCCATGAATCCTACTCCAACTGCTGCATCACTGAATCCTAATCATCTCGAGCTGTGGAATCCGAAAATTGAAAAGGTAAGTCACGGCCATCCTACCTACAAACAACAAGTGCGCTACAACGGTGTTCGACTCTATCTTCAAACGCCGGCGGTATACTTACCAAAAGTGGATACGCAAGTAAATCGTTGCGGTCAAAACCTGAGTATCCCTATTGATAATTGGTTGCGTCAGCAGCTTGACATTTTAGAAGACGTTGTGAGGCAAAAGGCTCTTATTCCTACTGAACTATTAGAGTTGTGGCCAGAAAACAAAACTTCTTATTATAAACCATTGTATCGCGGCAATCGCTGCTATATTTTACAAAGCAAGTATTGTAAAGTCACTTCAGGAGTGACAGTTGAACAGTCAGTTGAAACAGAATTGTCATCGCTAGGTGCAGGCTTTTACTCATTTCATATTGAGGTGCCTGCTGTTTATGTGGGACCTCATCAATCTGACGGGAATATAATTTCTCTCAATTTGCGCATTGCTAAAATTCATCATCAACCTGAGTTAACAGGACTTGATCACATTGAGAAAGTCATTGATTCTTGTGTCAAAGAGTGTCAAGAACCTGCCACTAAACCTAAACGTCGTCGCACATCAAAGAAAGATGGTGCTACCACCAAAGAGAAATCTTAAGTATTGTAATCAGTTAGTATGTAGTGAATGTGGAAAACGCGGTCTTGCGCGTTATGTTCAAATAAAACATTGTCATCATGTTGTATGTATCTTTTGTTATGTAAAGGACAGACATCCTTGTAAAGTTCCTGCTCAATGTATTATTTTGTAATGAAGTCTTTTTGATATTGTAGGTTATCATCTTCATAGACAGTGAGGGAACGCCCATGCAGGAATTGAGTGCTATTGCAATGAGAGAAAGTGATCAAACTGTTGTTAGTGTATATCATAGATTTGCCTACTGTCCTCCACACAAAGACGAATGGTCACGACGTCATGTGCATGGACTTGATCCTTCTATTTTGATTCATATTGGATTTGTAGTTGAAACGTATTTGATAAGTGATTTCAAACGGTGGCTGTCAGGTTTTCATATTGTTAAAATATTAGGAAATGATTCTGAACGAGAAGCAGCAACACTTCAGTTGCACATTGATAATTTATATTTACCATGTTTGGTTGGATCGTGTAAGACAAGACTATGATATGCATTGTGACCAAAAGAAGTTTAGAGATGAAATGATTTTTGATATGGCTGTATGTTTCGGTGAGAGACATCACCTTTACAGACCACCATCCCATTGTAATACTAGAAATAAAGCCACCTACATTGCAAAACTCTCTTCACGCTGGCATTGTAGTCTCTATGATGTTTATGAACTGTATCTATATTATTGTCAACAGCATGGGTATATGTAAAACATGTTTTTGCTCCTTGTGAATGAATGATGATCATTTTATGAAGTGTATTCTGTACTTGCGAATTTTGTCTGGTGTTGAATAAACTTACAGTGGAACATGATTGTTATTTCTGTTTTATTCATAGTGGAAGTCATTGAAGCAATGTGAAATCTATAGTTACATCGTTTATGATGGCGCATCGTACCTTAAGTAACCACATGTGTCATTTGACACTTGATCAACAAGGATTCGATGGATTTTTACAAGATTGGAAACTTACATTTAAAATGAAGATGAATGATATGAAAGTAGTGCTCACTGAAAGCCTTCCTCTCTTCAAAAGATTGATGGAGAGTTTACAACCTCAAGATGTAAAGGGTAGACTCGTTGCTTATATAGAGTTGAAAGATTTACAAAAACCACTTCGTTTTGGATCTTATTGCACAGAATGGATTACTCTTAGTGATCAATTTTATGGTCGTCATATGGAGAAAATTATGGAGAGAATAGAAGAGACGTTGGAATGAAATGCGTACGTTGTTAAACATATCATGATTCAACTGAGTGTGTTTGCATCCACGACTTTGTTTGATGCGCGACACATTGTGTAGATGCAATAAAGATTTCTTTTAACTGAGTATTTTGTAATGGTGTATAGAGCAACATGAGTCATTGCGCTTTGTGCATTACTATCGGGCTCTTTGTTAGATAAATGAATGCGTCCTTGTTCGAGAAAAGGGGCGTGTCACAACATGAGTCATTGCGCTTTGTGCATTACTATCAGGCTCTTTGTTAGATAAATTAATGCGTCTTTGTTCGCTAAAAGGGCGTGTCAGTCAAGTCTTTGTGAGGACTAGAACGACTTTGTAAGAGGGACGGTTTCCACCCACGCAGTCAAAAGTTCACGTGTGATAACTCTTTGTCACATAACAAAGACAGGGAAAACGAGAAAAGGGAAACGCATGTGATTGGAGCTAGGTCTGCTTATAAAACGGACGACTGATCGCATGGCAATCATTTCCGTCATTGCGCTAACCATGCAGTTGCTCGAAGCCGTCAACGCCTCTGCTCTCGCACTGGGTACACTGAACTCCCTTACTTTACCATCGGATAAAAATGCTTTCAATCAAAATATAACTCATCATGGAGAAGCCGTAACCATAAAACCTCCAAGTCAATGGATAGATTATCTAAAGATTATGTCAACAAAGCATGGAGTGGCCGTGTGTGTGCCGTTAGACTATTGGACACGGTTACAATTCAATGCTCTTGAAACATTCCTGAAAGATAATCTCACCATTCCCAAAGAAATTGTTCGACACAATGGGAAGCGGCCACAAGTTCCCATCATGGAAAGACGATACATGTATGTGCATATGGATAGACACTGTCTCATCATCCATGAAAAGGAGGGCAGCGAATTCGACTTACTCAATTGCAAACCACTCCCCATTTTGGGAAAAGGATTCTACTTCTTTGAAATTAAAATTCAAACCATCTACATGGTTCCGCGCAGGGACGGAAGGTTGTTTACGTTGAATCCCTATCTTGTCTCCATAACCTTTAAAAATGATGTCCATGTTGATGATGATGATCAACTACAGTAACACTCTCCACACACTGAGAACGCACCATCGGTCTTAATGAGACCACGGCCTAACGGCCACCGTATCAAGAAAGAAAATGTACACTCACCATGCCACACATGAACATGACTCTCTCCTTCTTTCTTAGGCATACCCTTCTTCACTCAAGTTTTAATCATGTGGAAATTATCAGCATGTCTCCATGTATCATGGAAAAGTCAGTGTGTTACATTTCATGATACGAAACGTCAACTTCAGATAACTCTAGAACGCTTTCATCTACGAAGGTTGCATCGCGCTATCCTATCCCACTCTTGCCGTGTCATTAACGTAGGAGACGGCATTGTATTTATTCGCATTCAAGAGATGATTCTACATAATGATCACTGCTACATTGTAATTCCAAAACCCTCATGGGAAAAGTATAAAAGGGAAGTTCACTCCACCCTCATGTCATTTGTGAGTCATGCTCCCCATCCGCATCATCAACGCCATGCGCGAAATGAATCTCAGAAGAGACATCGATTTAGAACAGTTGCATATCCATCTTCCCGATTCAGTCTATCATCGCGGTCGTCCGAAAATGTTGGTCATTCGCATGAGCAACAGTCGAAATCTTCAAATCTTTCGCTGCGGCAAAATCCAAGTCCTAGGAAACCTTTCTCATTTCGTGATGCAGTCCATGTGCTGCGAAGTCGTCAAGAAAATGCGAACACTCATGCCTCATCTGCGCCTCAGTCCCCTGACATTGAAGAATATAGTAGTGTCTGTTCAATTGAAGATGTTAGTGAATCTAGCCAACATTAAAACCAGTAATCATTGTATATTTTATGAAACTGAACTCTTTCCTGCTGCTCTGATTCGGAAGTGGCATCCTGTACATATTGCAGTGTTTCACAACGGACATTGTATCATGACTGGTTTACGTGATATCAGTAAAGTAGCTGACATTGTTAAATCTTTAATGCGTTATCTGTATGAGTCACAGTTAATAGAATCGTGTTAATCACATGATGCGTTTTGAATGAGTCATCACAATGAACTATCGTCCACACACGTGTCGGTGAAAAGGTCATCAACAAGGTTTTTCGCTTTATGATGAGTCAGCGCTTTTTATAGACATGAAATGATGTCCACACACTTGTCGGTGAAAAGGTCGCGCTGTCTGACGTGAGGCCCCATCGCTTTGTCTGATAAATAACGCCCACACACGTGTCGGTGAAAAGGTTGAACAAGACTGATTAGATTCGTATGACTGACGCCTTACTCCTTCATGAGTCAGTGCTATTTATAGACATAAGTGAGCAAAGTGGTTGATGTTTCCTAAGCCGAAGAAATTGCCATGATGTTACATGCGTTGATGAGGATGTTAACTTACAAACTTTAACATGGTTTTGACTTTATTTTATACTTTACCTATCTTGCAAATAGTGAATTACTTATGACTTCATTTTATATTTCACCTATCTTCCAAACTGTACAAACAGTGAAGTGATTTTAACATTAATTCAAACTTTACAATCATCAACTTTATTTCTAACTATGCAAACTCTAACATGGTTATGACTTCATTTTATATTTCACCTATCTTACAAACTGTACAAACAATGAAATGATTTTAACATTAATTCAAACTTTACAATCATCAACTTTATTTCTAACTTTGCAAACTCTAACATGGTTTTGACTTTATTTTATACTTTACCTATCTTGCAAATAGTGAAATACTTATGACTTTATTTTATATTTCACCTATCTTACAAACTGTACAAACAGTGAAATGATTTTAACATTAATTCAAACTTTACAATCATCAACTTTATTTCTAACTTTACAAACGTCAACTTTATTTCTAACTTTACAAACGTCAACTTTATTTCTAACTTCATTTATATTTCACCTATCTTACAAACTGTACAAATAGTGAAATGATTTTAACATTAATTCAAACTTTACAATCATCAACTTTATTTCTAACTTTACAAACGTCAACTTTATTTCTAACTTTACAAACGTCAACTTTATTTCTAACTTCATTTATATTTCACCTATCTTACAAACTGTACAAACAGTGAAATGATTTTATCATTAATTCAAACTTTACAATCATCAACTTTATTTCTAACTTTACAAACAGTGAAGTGATTCTAACTTCATTTATATTTCACCTATCTTACAAACAGTGATATGGTTATAACTTATTTTATACTTTACCTATCTTGTAAACACTGAAATGATTTTAACATTAATTCAAACTTTACATTCATCAACTTTATTTCTAACTTTACAAACGTCAACTTTATTTCTAACTTTACAAACTCTAACATGGTTATGACTTCATTTACATTTCACCTATCTTACAAGCAGTGATATGGTTATAACTTAATTTCTAACTTAACAATAATCAACTTTATTTCTAACCCTACCCATCTTACAAAATGATTAAAACTTTTACTTCTATCTATTGAGTGAGAATACCATCTTTATGTCAAAAGGAAAACAGCACAGTATGTACATGATATGTTATTCATCATCACAACCGATTTTCATCACAGCCACATGCAGTTAATACTGATGGTGGCAGAAAACAAAGTTTTATATCTCACATCACCGGCGAAAACAAAGTCACTGATATGCAGGGAGAAAACAAAGTCACTCATGTGCAGGGAGAAAACAACGTCAGGAAAACCAGTTGATATGTAAGTCATGATATGAAGTGATCAGGAGTTGGACGCATGTTACAAGGCACTCACTCACAACGCCCCATAGAAAACGCCATGGAGTAAAAAGCAAAACATCAACCACAACAGAGAGGAAGCATTCATCATCAGACATCGCCGGACGGAGGAGGAGAAAGTTTCTGTCTCTTGGGTGGAGGTAGATGAGTGTCTGGATGGCCGTACGGTAATGAGTGGTTAGGACTCATCCAGCATCGCTTATCTTCCCAAGCTGAGAGACCTCGTTTCCTAAAGGTCGTTGTTCTGACTTGATGCGACTGAGATTTTAAAATGGTCATTTCTACTTTTTTAATTTTAAGTGAATCTAAGGCATCTTGATAGTCCGTATGTGTCATTTTTCTAACGATTGACTTCGAGATGCCTTTCGCCCGTTTTATAGAAAGCTCTGAGGATTTTAGCTTCATGGAGTACATCTTGGGGCGAAGCAAGATCATCTCCTCTATCTGTTTGCCGGCACACTCATCCTTGAAGCAGCCAAGCTTCGCTTTATTTGAGGTAGAGTAAAGCGGATGGTCAGTGGGATAGTTGGAACTATCAAACTTGGGTGCTAAATATTTTAAAATGTCTTCCTGCTTGACTTGGCTCGTGGTTGTCAAAGCTAGGAAGAAGCTGTCCGTATCACCTCCTACTAATTCCACACGTTGGAGAAGTGGACATGTCTTAAAAGTGTGGTAAAATAACTTGTACATTTCTAACTTGGAGTGATCCAAGACAGCTTGACCGACATAAATGGGCTTACAAAGTTCTACTTTAGATTTTAACATTTTAAAACCAGTGATGTCTTCGGAAATGACATCATGGTGGCAAAACAACGGCGAGCGACATAACTTGATACTCGTTTCCGGATCAGTTACGATGCGATAGTCCATGCGCTTTCTTACATCCTCCATGGTTTTACCAAAGAGGGCATTATTCTTAAATTTAAAGAAGTCCTTTTCGAAAGGATTCTTGGATTCAGCCCGTTTCTTGCTATTAAATTCTATATACGGTTTTAGAAAGGGCTTCTGCCTAAACTGGATAGCGCGATGGACTTTATCAAGTTGCATCCCCATACCTAGATAGAATTTGAGGATGGAATAGTGCACGATGTAATGCTGCTTGTTCAATTGGGTGAGCAACAACTTCCTAGTGGCTTTATACTTTAAGTCATTTTCCGCCTCATACTGCTTATTGTGTTCTTCCATAAAGGGAGAGAACATATCTGGACTGACTATGCCAGATTCGGGTGCGAGAGGAAAATCAACGGTCCTATTCTTAATGCAGTCTGGATAGATGAGGTCGACTTCAAATAAATAACCTATGTCGGCCTCATCTCCCAGTGCCATGATGTGTGCTGGATTGGAGAAGTGTTCAATGTCATGGGGCTCTACCCATTGGAAGTCAGACTGTGGCAAAGGCTTGGAGAGTGCACTCCCATACAAATTATTTTGGTCTATGTACATTAAATGCGTGGTCGATCCTATGTCTTGGGTGCTGTTGACAACATGTTTGTTAACAAATGTCAAGCCACCCCTAATACCACGTTCAAATAACGTATACATTTCTGCATCTTGCAGTAAATGAATGCTCTCTTTCGTCATCTTGAAGGCTGACTGATAGGACAGACCCGGCAGACTAACAAAATGAACGGGGTCTAAGGCGTCCTGTTCTAATGTGACTTTCCTAAAAGTCTCAAACACGTCAGCCAACAGATAGACGTCTAATTTTAAGTAGGCAAGCATGTAGTCACCAAACGTGTGACACCTAAATTCTAACCATGCTTGCTCTGCATGCCTATAATCATCCAGCGAACAGTCCTCACCCGTCAAATCATTTTTAAACTTATCAATGGACGGAAGGGATGTCTCCTTCAATGTATCCATTGAACTAAAATAACTATAAGGAAACACCCCTTTCCGTCGTATCAGACTATCACTTATGTTGGGATAGTCTTTCTTTAAATGTTGAGTGAGGGGAAGTGTTTCTAAATTATTAGCCAACGCGGCTAAGGAAGAAGACATAAACTGGAAACTGTCTAGAAACTTTATGTCATGGAAGACAGGCTTCCCCTCCTTCGTCTTATCGACTTGGACTTTAGCAGTGATGCACATAAATTTTTCCTTACTTTGTGCAATCACTTTGGATGGCCAGGATTTCATTTTACCGAATCCATGGCGAATGATGATGTGAGCATCATAACATTTAAAGTTATGAAAGATGACGGGGAGCGTTCGCCGTTTGAGCCTAAGTCTCATATTGCATTTACTGCATAAGGCAGACCTAAATTTACCACTGAGATGGCAATGGTCCCTCACTTTCTTATGTTGCTGATCATCAAAGGATGAACAGCAGCGGGGACATTCCGTGGTCCTATCAAATTTGATTTTATCGGCTTCTGTGAAGCACATGGGTTTCCTAGTTCGCTCCGTTTCATAGCGTTGATGAAAACGGGCTTTCCTATCTAAAAAGTTGAGGAAGTTTTCAACGAACTCCTCGCCTTGCCACACATGCATTTTATTTTGGTTCCTATAATATGGATGCCAGACTTCATAGCAGGCAATGGCTGCTGGCTCATGACTTAGATCTTCTTGTTCAATATAACATTCAATGTCCGCATAGATGGTACATATGGGACTGAGCTCATTGCCGTTTTCTTCATACCTATAAAATTTATCTTTGGGCATGACTTCCATTTGAGGTTTACCCCGAGATCACCACTCGTAATGCTCTTCAAAAAATGCTTTTGATGTGAAACGTCGTGTGCAGCGATCACAGTAATAAAAATTATCCCTATAGGTTGCTTGATGATGGTATAAGTTTGAAATTTTGGGAATGCCACAATAATGCCATTCTGGGTGGCTGTCGCTATAGACTAGGAGGAGATTGACAACCCGGTCAAAGTTGCTTTGGCGATTATTATACCTAACGCCCTTCAGACCTTTTTCCCAGAGATGGATGACAATCTTAATGTTATTCAATTTTTCAAGTTGGGCGATGCCTTTAAAGTCTAATGTGTTGACATCTAACCCGTCAAACTTAAGCTCATCCTCGCATTCACGATACTTGGTGATTCGTTCACGATTTATACCTATGTCATTATAGTGAAGAATGGAGAGGACGGCGTACTTGAAACACTGGGACTGACATTCTACATTGATGACAGCCTTTTTGTCAGCCAGTGCTTTGGGGAGGGTGCAACAACCGCTCCCTTGCAAATTTTCTAAAAGATTGACTTTAATGTCTACTTTCTCTATCCCATCAAAGACCAGATCGCTGTCTCTTTCATTAAATTTATTTAAGTTGCTGACGAGATAGGTCGCATGTCTCTCTACCCACTCGTTTACATCACCTATGAGATCAGCAGCACAGGAGGCTATCCTAATGGTCACAGTGGACTCTACTTCTCCCGTGCTACTGTCTACCTTATTGAAACGAGCAGTGAGATAGAACATGCCCTTAAGTAAAAATCTATCTAAAGTCGCCAACATTTGATGAATTAAGCCTATGTTATTCATCAACAAAGGATGAATGTCCTGCACAGCTTCAGAGCTTTCTAACTCATAATCGCGAACGAGCCTCTCAAGGGAAAACTTGCTCAGCCTTAGAGTGACGTTGTTGTCAGTGTAAAGCTCAGTGGAATGAGTGTGACAGAGTGTGTGTTAAGAAAGAACAAACTCTGTGGGAAAGGTCTTCTGACACGAAGAACAGGAAAAGCCGACGTGTGATGAAGGATGCTTCCTACCTGTTGTTGTCGGTGGTTGCCTCACACTGCCACAGGAACCGCCTTCGATGTGGACTCGCAAGTTGGTGCTGTTGTAGAACGTGCGTCCACAACCTTCACACTTGGGCCGTTGAGGGATCAGTCGCCGCTTTCCTCCCCTGCAGGCACGGCCAGCAGTGTGACGTCTCAAACTGTAGGCTGAGGCGAAGACTCTGTCACACCGCTGCCATTGAAAATCCTTCTTTTCGACTTCCACCTCCCTCTCCTCTCCGACGATCTCCAACTCCATTTCCTGCTCCTCCAACAATCTCCCCACCGACTGAACGGAGAGGAGAGGGAGGTCGACCGCTGCAGGTGGTGGTGGCGATGCTGGGATAATGATGGGACGGGAGGGAACGTCACCGTCCAGGAGGTAGGCCGCCAAATCTGTTGAGAAAAAGAGAAAAGAGATTAGTAACATGATCAACATTTCAAGTTTGAAGTCTCAACCCCCTATTTCCCAATCACGATTACTTACCATCTAAAGACTGTAACTGCGGCAGCAAGGATGGACGCGGAGGAGGCAGGAGTGGGACACGAGCCGAGGGTGGAAGGGTCCTGGGCTTTGGTGTCGGAGGGACGTCATGGCGAGGAGCAGGTACCGGAGCTGGGACAGGCGCAGGGACGGACGCAGGTACAGGAGCTGGCGGTGGAGGTGGGGCGATAACGATGCCCGAGAAAGGGGTCACAGCTTGGGCGGAGGTAGATGAGCGGGAAGGTAGGGCCGGAAATTCCTCGCGGTATTTCCACCTCGCGGCTTCCTCTCACTTCTTCTTCTTCGCCATATCTGTAGAGAGGAAAGAGAGATTAGATTAGAGGTTACGGAGATAATAATGATGGAGAATGAACTACACGGATACAAAAGTGCTAAAACATGACATTCTAACTCTCATAGGTGAGGATAGTTACACTTTCCGAGCCGCTCATAGGCTTCCCCGATTGCTCCTTGGGGGACGGGTTCCCCATTACGAATACATTCATGCACTGAAAAAGAATGGCAGCAAAGATAAGCAGAGTTAAAATTTGGATTCCGTTTAAACGTGAACAAAATAAGGTAGGGGCTCTTGATTTACGTTTAAATGGAGTGTGTACCCTAATGATGCTAGTATGGAGTGAGTCAACCTTGATACAAATACTTACATTGCTCGATGGTGGCCTTCTCCATCTCCACAGCATTGCGGTAATTTTCAATTTTTGTCAATTCCATGGTAGATAGTCGATTGTAGATGATCAATGGTAGATTACGTTAGTAGATTTCAATCACTGAAAAGGAAAGATGAGAATCGTTTCATTTGCCTAGTCAACGTTTGTCATGGGAACAATCATTGAAGTGACATCTATTGAATTACATTTCCCTCTACTCCATATCATAAAGACTAACCTTTGTCGAATGGCTAAAGTACTCTGACCTGGCGAGAGAAAGCGTCACGTTGAGTATGAAGTCGAACGCCCAACATGAGCAACGGCTTAGAGGTTTCGGTCTAACAAACGACGAAGAACCCGTGCAATGCAATCCCTCTACGGCAGTACCCGCCGTCCCGAAGGAACGCTCGAGCAAAGGAGGTATTACAGCGATGATATGTTTTATGAGCAGAAGATGTGATAGCAAGAGACTATTCAACTTGATAGCAAGTCAAAACAACCTGATAGCAGGAGCTCTCCGACACTCACCTCGTGAAAGATAAATGTGAAGAGCAGAGCTGGTGCACTGCCTTTTATAAGATTTTCCTAAGTGGTGAATGGATCAGACCTCTCATCCAATCACAGACGAGCTAGAGTTCCCGATGTGCATACGCACAATTATAACGCGTTATTGAAATCGTGTTAGGCAAAAATGTTGTTTAGCAATAGACTCAACCATGGCACCTGAAGTCAATACATTGAAACATGATGATTGCTCGATTCGTTTTCATCAAGAGTGCTTCGGAGGCTTAATACAAGATTACATCCTTGAGTTTCAAAGGGAGGAGACAGAATTTGAAGCATGTTTAGACTACACACGAGAAATATTTGCGGAGTTGATATCTTATTTCAAAGACAGTCTCATCAAGGCTCACTTAATTGCACATGTCAATTACATTCATTTTCCAGAAGGTGAAGTAGCGGAAAGTGTTGATTTTCAATTTCGTTCCTATGGACAAGAATATGTTACTGATGCTTCTGAGTTTTATACACGACATCTACGGAAGATTATTTCTCGTATGGACAACTTTCATGGTTACGGCGATCATTTGCTTCCGAATAAAATAAGGCATATTGTCATTGCTATTAGTAAAGTGGGTTTCAATGATGTTAAATCAAAGACCAAATAAAGTATTTTTTCATGACACTTGTGTTGTGCTAAACGTTCTAATGCTGTGGTGTACACTATTTTCATATATAACATTCTAAACTCTCATTGCAGTAGAAAACTGCTTTTAGTAAACCTGATGAAGCGAATCTAACAGCCATGAATTTTTCTAATAAGGGAAACATTTGGCAACTGTCACCAATAAAACTTTCTAACACTGAAAGTAAGTTACAAGACAATCTACACTGTGCAGTAAAACCTTCTAAAACTTTCTAGTGCTGCTGTGAGTTCGGTCAGTGATACAACGTCAATGATCAAACTTTATTTTCACAAATGTGTGTCGTAGTAAAATTATTTGACTATACTAAACTTTGCTTTTGCAAACCATGATACACTTTCTGACGACACTCACGAATAAACGTGATGATCAAACTTTTCTAACTATACATCAACCTGTGTTGCAGTAAAAGCTTTTGTACAAACCATGATCCACTTTCTGACGACACTCACGAATAAACGTCATGATCAAACTTTTCTAACTATACATCAACCTGTGCTGCAGTAAAACTTTTGTACGACACCGACAAGAGCTTGTTCACTAGCGAAGAGAGAAGTCTGTGATGTGTTGCGTGTGGCGCATGAATGTCCTCCCTTCATTCCATTCATCATTTTTCTTCCCCTCTGCATTCCATATCCGAAGATATGTGGCGGGCTTGGGACCGCTTTAGCTGCATTAGAAGGTTGGCCCTTAAAAGAGCCCATGGGTCGTTCTCCGTCCACCGACACTCTCACTTCTGCAAACACTCTGAAAGAAAACGAATAGGAGATTAGAGGCGAAAAGGAAATGATGATGTTGAAGTAACTTACTGGGCAACTTCTTCCGAACTTTTCGGACGACGAAGTCCTCCAGCTCTCCAGTGATGTTCAAATTGATATGTAGGCACCGGACTCCGTCGCCCTCATAGCATTGCTGAGTCACATTAGGGTAGTCAGTGATTGTGGGGACGTCACATATATTATTTTCAAAGAGGGGAAGATGGACTTCATACACTCTTCTTTTTCTAATCTTCAAACACTCATGCAGTCGCTCAACTTCACCCGCCAACCTCTTATTTATACCCTTCACTTCGTCCGTCTCCTTCACCACGCTTCGCATCCGCTCTATCTCTTCATCCTTCCTCGACAAACTCGCCTGCAAACTCTCCACCAAACCTGCCTTCCTCATCAACTCGCTCCTTTCCGCCATCCATTCCTTCTCCTTCTTTCTCATACTCTCCAACTCTTCCCTCGTTGCCCTATACCCCTCAACCTTCGCCACCAGCTCTTCATTCTCCTTCAAAACTTTTCTATTTACATTTTCCAAACCCATCACACGATCCTTCAACCTAACAAATGCCTCCGTATCACACCCCTCTTCCCGCCGTGGCGATGACGCTTCCATCGGCTTACCCACTTCCTCACCCTCCCCCTCCAGATCACCGATATCCCCAAACAAATCCTTAATCACCTTATCCAAATCAACATCATCCTTCTTCTTCATTTCCGCTCTAAACTCAACTTCCTCACTCGAACTCTCATCACTCACCTTCGTCACCACTTTCTCCCCAACCACGCCCTCAATCGTTGCCACCGCCTTCCTCACCTCTTCCCTTTCCAACAACTCTCCCTCAAACCACTCCTTGAACCCTGCCATAGCTATATTACCAGTTGGACACTCGTTGTGATCCTTAATAAATGCCACCTCATTCCCTTCCCCACATACCACCCGATGATGGACGCACACTCTCAACAACAGCTCTCTCATATGCACGCCCACCGTCCCCTCTTTAATGTGCTTCCTCAGCTCACTACCTCTGGCAATCTTGCCGCAACTACATTTGCCAACCAACATTTTTGCATTGCTTGATTTCGTCATTATGATTCTGTAAAGATAGAGTAAAATTTGATGGCAAGTGTTTATAGGATACTACTTGCTGATATGCATTGAAAGACTAAGTCATCAAACATTTGATAGCAAACGTTGGAATAAAATCGTCAACCAAAGTTAAAGAGTATGATTCCTAGCTATATCCTAAATCCCAAAGTTTGATAGCAAACCTTGTCAGAGCACTCACCGTTCGTCTTGCAACTTGAAACAGGAGTGAAGACTAGAGAAAAGCCGCGCTTTATATACCCAGCGAGCACAAAGCTATGATTCAGACCTTCCTTATTTGGTCATGCTTTTAACTTGACAACAGCAGTTTTACCATGTATGGGCATCGGCAGTCACCGTTCTTTCTGTTCTCCCAACACAAAGACGGATTCCCCTATGACGCGAAAAGGTTTGACGTCAATGCTTGCAGTAACCATCCCATTTTTACCAAGTTACAATGACAAACGATAGACGTTGCCAAGCCCTGAGTTACTGAGGCTAGACGAGATTTCACAAAGGCCTGATAGCAAGCCAGCAACCGTTTGGGTGTTAAGCTCTTGAATCCGTTACAGGCATTACTCAGAGGGGATCTTATCCCAGCTGCAAGGCCTCGACCCACAAATCCAACCTCGGGCGGACAGAGCGTGCGTCATATCACTGTGTTGGTATCCGGGCAGTTTTGACATAAAAACCGGTAAAGTTATTTACAAGAGGAAACGACCCAAGTCACAGAGGCTCATAAACGACTGCTTTTTATTCAAAAACTTTAATTATTATCATTAAATATGAATTTAAATTTTTCAGTATTTTAGTACTACTCATAAAACGTTTATAAGTAGTCTGTCACCTACAGCACAGCAAGAGCTGTCGAATGTTTTTTGAATCAAGTCCAAAGGACTTGTAGAAGCAAAGTTATAGCCGTTTGAAGATTTCGGCCTACTATCATCAAATGGTCAGTCATGCTATACTGACTAACCTATAAGTCTGACACCTTAGCTGATATCAGCAATGGAAAGTCAGAAGTCCGATATCGGAACTCAAGAGAAACGACTTACCAGTAGTTAGTTTCTCAACTTAGTGAAATTCCTCTCCCGATCCCATTCTTTTATACCCTGTGAATATGCAATCGATAAGGGGGATGGGGGTGGGGGTTTGGGTCAAAACATCATTTGTCTCAAATTTGACGCTGATTCCAAATCTGGTCTCTGATTTCCCGTCCGACGCTTGATTCACCCGCTAGAGCGATTTTCATAAACATTCTAACTCTGTCGTTTTTCGCCAATCTCCCAAAATCTTAAATGACGCATCACATCTAAACGAAGGCAGACGCGAACAAGCCATGTTTTCCACTGAATTTGTCTCACTCTTAGCTTTCAAACGAGCTATTGCACGACTTTCTACCATCTCTACAACCAAAGTTTGAAGTGTGACAGGAGGGGGTGGGGGTGAGGGTGGGGGTGAGGGTCAGAACTTTTTCTCTCCGATTGAGTTGGGAAGACGTTCCTAGACCCAACTTTGACCAAAACGTCCGAATTTGCACTCCATTTTCCCATCCGAGCACTCCTTCTGCCCGAAAAACGACTTTTCTCATCCCAAAACCACCAAAACCTGACTTTTTCCAACTCTGACAGTTTCCTGCCATTTTCCTCCCTAAACCCAAGAAAATGAGTCCAAACTGAGCTTTCCACTGTCTTTTTCTCATTCTCAGCTTTCAAATGAGCTATGGCACGACTTTCTACCATCTCTACAACCAAAGGTGGAAGTGTGACAGGAGGGGGTGGGGGTGGGGGACCCGTTTCCTCCTCACGGACCCATTCCTCCCAGCACATCCTTGACGAACTCCCTCACCTTCCTTCCAGAGGGTGGGGGTGGGGGCTGAGTCAGCATTTCACATTTTGCACTTGCGTCTGGAATGTGCTTACTACTCATGTAATGTAGCCCCCAGGATTCGAAGCTGCAAAGAATGAATTCTAGAATTTTTGTTCTAGTCATGTAGGCTGTGTTTAGAGACAGTTCGTCCGTTCTGATCGCTGATAATGAAAAGCAACAATGTGGGTATGTGAAAAATCTGTGTATAATTTTCAATAGAAACAATAGAATAAAAATATGCTGAACATAAATCATGATGAACGACATAACATTTAAAATTTCCACTGATGCATTTACATATCTCAATATATTATGTCTTCTTCTCTTAACGCACGACCGTAATACGTCTGCATATGTGAAAACCATCGGTCACATTTATAAGCCGTTATTTCGGCAACGTTCTGCTCAGCTAATTGCATTAGAGTTGCAAGTCTTTGGGGGTGGGGTTGCAAAATGACCTGGTCCCTCACCTCTGCCATTTGGCGCTTGACTCCGGCTTTCCACGAACTGAACGCATTTTCGCAAATGTTGAACATGGGAGAATAGGGAGAAAGAAATTTTGCACTGTGAGTACTTGGGAGATTAGCCAAGTGGTGATTGCGATGGATACTGCAATTGTCCATTATGAATACCGCCAACGTTTCATGTCCAATATTCAGGGACAGCTCTGACAGAAAGGAATCGAAGGCTGTCGAATTCGTATTCGATGTAATGAACTGGTGATGAACCAGACCCCGTCTTGGAGACACGGCAAATAATGCACTAAAATTTGTGCTCCTTCGTCCACCAACAACACGCACAGCCCGATCGCCTCTGATGGCTCTCCCGCGAGTACGTTTGATCCAAAGATGAAAGCCACTCTCATCAATAAAAATCGGCTCAATATCTGGAATGAGAGCAATTAGCCACTCTACGAGTTGTCGACGTTGAGCTTTCACTTCAGATGCATTTCTCTCTGCAGGGGAGTCCATTAACTTCTTCATGGTCACCATTTGACCGTGCAGAATATTCGAAATTGTGTTATCACACATGGCGGGCTTATGTGGCAGCAATGACTTCAAAGTGATAGAGTAAACTTCTGTGATAGAGTAAACTGGGGATTTTCCTCAACAATAGACAAAAGAGTTGAAGATATTTCATCATCCCGTGTATTGTTGTGTGCACCTCCTCTCTGTCGCACTACACATCCAGTATTTTGAAAACGCCGGATGATTGACCAAGCAGTTCCAGATTTGATAGCCAACGTCTCAGCCAAAGCTTGATAATCCTGACCATTCTCAAACGCCCGTATAAGTCTTTGCTTGTCTGCAGCAGATGTTCGTTGACGCGACATCGCTACAGATCGTATGTACAAAGAATGACATTAGTTGGTGCTATCAATCAATGCATGCATCGAGTCGATGTGATGAGTCAATTGTTTGGCATGACGGGCAATCTTTGTTTCTGCACATGCCATTGTACTTTTGTCTATTATTGTTAGTTAGCTAACGAACACGTGAATAAGTGATTGCGCGATGCAAACTGCATTATGCAATCATAGCTACATGTCTTAAACTGGCCCGTAAATTTTAAAGCATGACAAAAGATCCCAACATCTGCTTTTGATTTTTGCTTTCCGTTGTTGAATTGGGTAGATCTACTGTTGACTTGAGATAGAATAGAATTTCTATTAATGATTTGAGATTCCCGTTGCTGATTTGAGCGGATCTACTATTGACTTGAGATCACCGCTTTTGAATTGCGTGTTTCTACTAATGACTTGGAAAAGGCGTACCAACGTCGATTTGAAAAGTCTTTTATAGTTGTAATATCGGTGAAGATGCAGCGGAACCTGGTCCATAAGAGAGACGCTTTCGGTGCATTTAAAGCGCACGATGTTCTCAACTGCAGTGACATCGCTATCAAGTGTTCTCCTACTTTCCCTCTTTATTTATTATAAAAAGGGATGGGAAAAACTGCAGCTGAATTTTGTGAACTGCCGGTACTTCAGCATGAAGAGGAGTCAATAACTACACTGTGCTTCAAAGGTGATCTAGGAGACAGTATCTGAATAAATCGTCACAAATTGCAGAATTATTTTCTACCTACTTCCATAATATCATTTGCATAAGAATCTATAGAATAGAACTTTATTGATGGCTCACATTGTGCGGTGAACGCATGGACAAATGGTGGTTGACAAAAGACCACAAAACATTAGAACATAAAACATAAAATACAAGAATTGCAGACCTTATCTCCCAAAGCGAATGAAACTTTTGCCGTACCGCGTAGTTTTAGATCGTGGCGCTCTTAGACAATGAGGATTTCTCAAGGTAGGAGATATATATAGGATCTATATAGATATATATGTATAGGATCTATACAATGTGATAAGTAGCAAGCTTTTATATTATGATCATAAACCAACAGTTATGTGTCCGCTGACTTGGAAAAAGCTTCGTCGCTGTAGTAGGTAGGGATACGGAGTCGGAGTCCTATCAAATGATGGGACTCCGGACTCCGGCCTATAACTAGACCCGAAATATAATACAAACAATTATCTATTCTCGTGCATATAGCTGTCACTGTCTCGATGTCAACTTTCTCCCTTCAAACAAATGTACAGAGACACTGCTGCATGCAGAGCTTGTTAATAGTTGAGGGAATGAACCGTGATAGTGAAAAGGGGATTGTCTTTTTACTCGGTGATTTAGTAGAGAAGACAAACCTTCCTGGCCTCGATCACACCTACACGCCAAGGTCACATCAGAGACAAAAATGAAATACTAGCTTGTTTGAGAACATTTCCTCTTACCCTCACGTTAATCGTGTGTGATCTCTCCTCCAAAGCGCATATTAAAATCGAAAGTGTACTCATATTTTTTGGAGAAGGATGGGAGATTTTCCTGCGTGGTAGAGACTGAAGAAAAACCGTGTGAAGCACACATCAAGAAGATGGGAGGAGCCGAGTCGTATGCTTTCAACTGAAAGCGACATTTGATAAACTTTTATTGAAAATGATTGATAATTGATACAGCAATGATCACTAAAGATAGGGTCAGGTAAGCCTATTATGATCTATGATGTAGGTTACCAGTCAATTTTTCAAAAGAGGCTTTATATACATGTACTTGACACCCGGAGTCGGAGTCGGAGTCCTATCAAAAGTCGGAGTCCTATCACCCCCCGGAGTCGGAGTCCTATCAAAATGATAAGACTCCGCATCCCTGCAAGAAATCTGTACCGCTTCCAAGTGTTGTGGATGCCCTTTTTCGGAATCCATCAATCAATAAATCAGAAAATTGCCATAAAAAGTAGATTCCTATCAGATTGATGGGACTCCGCATCCCTGGGAGTAGGCCCTGTGTGTTGCAAGTATCTCTTATTATAGAATTTCCAGTCTGAATTCATCAGTGTTTGGATATCAATCGCGATCAATGTCATGGCGCAGCTAGTTTCTTTCGACAGTTGCTATTTTAAGGAACAAATGATTTCCAAAGTCGACATATATTACTCGAATAATTTCGAATAACACTGTAAGGCTTCATTCGTCAATTTAATAGCATCGTGGCCATTGAATCCTGAATTGTACGACACGTCATCAAGAAAATTGAGAAGAATTTGCGAAAGAATTGTTGCGTAAAACTCCTCTTCATTCCTTGATCATAACTTGTAAATTTATTCTCATACGATGAGGAAAATCATCCCAGCAGCCACTTATAATAGAATACAATGCCCACTAATTTAAATTATTAATTGAAGCAGTCCTAATGAGGACTGATTGCGCTCTCCAATCCGCAAGTATACAGATGCAATACTACTGTAACCATCGGATTAATCAGTTCTTAAAAGAACTCAATGGAGCTTTCTCGTGGCAACGAATTAAAATTGATCAGCTTTGGTCCAATAACTGGCAAAAATGGAAATCTTTAGACTTGTAACGCTACTCATCCTTACTGTTAATATACTGATACCACAAATTCCAAACACAGCCACATGCACTTTCAAAACAGACGTCTAATATACTGTACCGACTACAGATGCTGGTAGTGGCAATAGAATAGGACAATGGTCACCATAGGTTAAGGAAATTAAAAATGGACATTATAAAACAGCAGGAGACTGATGGATAAAAATTGGAAAAGTGGAGGTAAAACATAGGGATACAATTGTGATCCTTTCTACATTGTTTGTCTATATTGAAATAATTGTATTGAACTTTGAGTGAATATTTGAAAATAGATTCAGAAACGTTTATGACTCCATGTGAACTGGTTTTGAATTCTTTTCCATGTACGTTCACATACTGACGTCGCGAGCAATAGTATTTTTGATGCATCTGCAAGATATTGTGTTACGATATGCATAAATAAATTGATATATTGTTTCATTAAAGTTCTTTCAAGATAGTCCACAGCATCGCATTATGAGTCTAATTGGGAAACCCCCTAGAAATTTACAAATAACTCATGACCCTAAGGATTATGAGCGTTGGATATCGTCTTTTCAAAATTATTTAGCGCTTATAGAGATAAGCACTAAGCTTGACTCAGGTCAGAAACATGCAATACTGTTGAATTGCATTGGGGAGGATGCCGGCCATATAATTGAGGGATTATCGTATGACAGTTCCACTAACCCGTATGAAAACTTGCTCAGAGCTCTAAATAACTATTAATGGAAATTATTCATCGTAACTTTCAGTTTTCAAAACACTCAAAAGTCCTACGTATACGTTAATTATTCTTGAAAATATTACATGCTTTTATAGGTGAAATAATATAGAAATAACATCGTCAAAAGTCTATGGTTATAATAATGACAAAGAGCCGATGCTAATTTGCAACATGAACTTTGATTTATGTTACCGGTATTTTGAGGTCGATAGCACCGGCATCCACGTGTGCAAATCGACCCAATTTTGTCTTTGTTTTGCACTACCAAAATAGATCGTTGAAATCATGCAAGCATTATTGTGCTGGTGAAACGTCAAAAAATCAATGCAGCAAAATCACTTCACGCTTTCTTATATTTATTTTCTTTTGTCACTACAGCATTCTTGAAGATGTTGGCGATGCTTTGGCTGACACGCCGTCATGGATCAAGACCTGAATATTAAGCAGCGCCGGTGTCAGGTCAGTCGACTCCTTGTTTTTTTGAGGGCTCTTAACATTCGCCTGTGATTGATACCGTAGGGCGGTTTCTGTTAGTCAGCTAGCACCATAGTGATGTTCTGATATTCATTGGATTTTTCAATTTGTTGATTAACCGATTGCAGGTGATCTACAGTAGATAAAATCTTTCGGAAACCTGGTTGTTCGAGCGGTTGAGTATCGTCTAAGATTCTCTGTATTCTTGCATCAAAACCTGCGTGAATACTTTGTGTGAATGGCAAAGTAGGCTAATGGGTCTGTAGTTCTTGATGTCTTTAGTGTTTCCTTTTTTGTGTAGAACAACTATCTCAGCATTTTTCCACTATTTCTGAATTTCTCCACTTAAATAGCCTGGTGAGGATTCCTACGGTTGTTTGTCCTCCGGTTTTCAAAATTTCGCTCAAGATCTCATCTCCTCCTGGCGATCGGTGATTTTTCATTGATTTTACTGCTGATCTCACTTCTACACTGTAATCTGGCACCTCCTAAAGCGGAAGAAATCTGCATCCTAAAGCGCCACACACTAAAATTTCAGAAGGCTAAGTTGAATTAGTAGACTAGCATACTGAAGAGAACAATAACCCTTAGACGTAAGCATCTGCATAGAGGAGAGCGTGAGTCACTGCTTGCCAGACAGCAGGAACGGTGTCGCATAACAATAGCTGCTATTGAGGACATCATAAGTTCACGTTGCTGTATGTATACGTGAATCATTCTCCGCTTCATCTCATCGAGGTTATGTAGCTGGCTTTGACTTCGAGTGGCAAGTTGACTTTCCGTCAGTGATATTGCAATTAAATTGTTCATTGAAATTATCTGTTGAAGTTGTGCAGCAGTAAATTGCAAATATATGGGTATCATGATGTCATACCATCTTTCCCATCAACGTCGATCGAAATGCTGGATAAATGGAAAAGAAATATAATGACTTGAAACCAAATGGTCAAAAATCTGCATTCTACATTTTCTCGTGATAGTCAATCGTGACAGATATACTGATCAATCTGGTTCATCAATTAACGTCAGCTCTGAAAAATGAGGTGAGTTTCCTGTTGCTCTGATAGCCTATTCGAAAGAGCTGTAATGCATGCATGCTGTATAGCACTAATTTAAATCGAGTCTGCGACTTCTGTAGTTAAAATGCTACTTTTCATAACGGGACTAAACTAATTCTTGCGAATAATGCAAATTATAAATTTCAAAAAGCTGAAAATTTTTGAAGTAGGCATACATTGTATTTGTCAATTTCATGCATTCATTCGCGTTATCTGTGCTCGGTGAGGCCTCTGAGAAGCAAATGCGCATTCTTAGAAACTGCGCAAAGTACTCATCTGTTATAAGTGGCGTGTCCAATAAGGTTTCCGAACAAAGGTAGAAAAAATAGTAGATGCACGCATGTGAAGGGTTAATTGAATTAGCATATCAAGTTTAGGATTCAATGCAAAGTTCTAAATGCTTTGATGTACACATGTATCATTTCTGTGTGGTCAATTATATTCAGAATATTCGAAAATTCGTTTATTTCAATGAATTTTAATAGAAATACAACAATCAATTCTGTATTTTGTTTATTGGAGGCACAAATTAGTTGACTGTAACCTGCTAATGTAGCCATTTATCACTAACTGTCATGATAATCTTTAGTCAGATAATAGTATAGACATCGAAAAAATGCAATAGACGACACTTAAGGATGTAGTAGAAATATTGTCTTCAGTCTTTCCTGATTCATACATTTAAGAAGAAACAAACATCTTTGTAAACATATGCTTAAAATTTCTCATTCAATCTTTTAAACGTTTTTATCTAATCTATTAAAATTCTGCTGCTATATACTAGTAGTTGTGAATTCGTTTAATAAATACTCATCAAAATATGTGAAATTCCGGATGTTGAAATATGGGCCAACGGACTACTGACAAATTAGAACTTCTATACTTCTGTATAAAATCTTCTGCCAATAAATATCCTTCTTCTCAGTATTCAAATATCCGCGGTTTTTCTGCAATGTCCAGACAAATTGGATGCAAACGTATTTTTAATGCACGGCGTTAAGTGTTCGACTTCTATAAATATTCAGTCCATCCTGTTGGCTACTTTTAAAAGTAAATCCATTTTAGCAATGAAAGTCTCTTTCATACTCTATTCATATTAGTCATTATTATTAAGTTCTCAACGTAGCATGATATCAAGGCAAAAATAGACTCCAGCACAAATAAGAAAGACTAAACAGTCATCAACACAAAAAGAGAAGATTAATTAATTAATATAGAATGTTTCTATTCTGTAAAAATACATGATAAGGTAATTCTGATGGCAAGAAAATGTCCGCCTATTGAATGGAACTTTTTTTTTCATAAAATCATCTCATGATCATCATATCATGTTGGTTTCCTCAAACGAACTATACTCACATAAAACCAAGACCTCTGACGTTGAACAATTTCAGACGCCTTCAAAATGGCTATTAAATCACCGTAGAAAAGGAGAAATTCCATTTTTTAATTTTTATAAAATTTCTGACGACGATCTTAGGCCATATAAGCCACACCAGTTATTATTTCTGAAGTCAACTTAGCTCATGCATGTTTGGTAGAGACCCGTGACGCTCATATTGTTTTCATCTGATTAATAAGTACGGCTACTTGTTGTCGACACATAGCAGTTTGCAAGACAGTGCATGCTGTCTGAAGTGGGAGAGTCAATAAGAAACATGTGCAGTATTGCATTAGAACTTTCAAACGAAAGTTAGTTCCTGTGAATATGGATTATTAGCATAATATGTGCTATTTTTTGGAGATCTGAAGCTAGTGAATTTCCATGATCTGTAGAACATCGAATAACTAACAAAGGAGCCAATTTTCTGCAACAAGAGGTTTCAATCATTTTATCAAATACATGTGCATGTATTCATTTCAGCATTGATAAATTATATTATCTAGGCGTATATCAAAATAGATAGCGTAAATAAAATAATTAAAAAATACGATATGCTCTGTGTATGCATGATTATAAGAAATTCTATTTTTTTCAATTGTCTGTCAAATCAAAAACTTCGAATTTTTGAAGAAATATTAATTTGTTCAGCCTGCTGCATGTAGCATGTAGATCCTTGTATCTTAAAGTTAATTATTTTCTTCCTTTCACTCCATAGTTCGTAACTAAAGTTCCTTTTTCTTTTCAGCAATCATCTCGACTGGAATATCAGTGAATACTAATATATGGTGTCCAAATATTATATATGTGCTTTGACGGATGCAGCATCTATGCCATCACGGTACATGCAGTCTTGTTTCTAACGTATAATCTCCAACGCAATCGACAGTACTTGGCCACCGTAGAAACTGCTGGAAGGACTTCTTCGTGTGCGTCACATCTTCACCAAGATCAGTGCAAAACTCTGTGAATTTTTTTGGTGCCATAAATTACTTTGAATTCCTTAGTTTCCATCTTTCTATAATAATTCCTTGATGATTTCCATGATGTTTCAGAGCTGCAATATCCGCTAGTTTAAATCGTAATTTACTTGAACAATAATAGAGATTGATTTGCATATCTAGCACTTGATTGTTATTCGATATTCGCATCTTAAGACTCTATTTGTTACTTTATCTTTATGGCAACTGTTGATCTACGATTTCACACATGCTTTTATCTACATAATTCTGTAATAAATATCCTGCATGTTTCTGACATTTTTTACTGTCCCGACACTGATTATATTATGTAGCATTTGTATTTATTTCACCGAAAATTGCGTGGTCAGGCCAAAATTTTCATTGTACATGTATACATGAGATTTCGCTGCATCTGTTACATAAATAGACCTGTGATTGTATTCAATTTGGTACTGGGTGTCAATTTTATAAATTTCAAGTTAATTTCAGTAAAGTTTGTTTTATGTATTCGAATTGTTCAACACTAATATCCTGTTCTCTTCTATAACAGTACTACAGGGGTTAAAGGGTTCTTACTTCTTCAGAGGGTTGTTTGTAAAGCAAGAGATAAATATTGAATGAATTAATGAGAGCTTTGTCTGCAATAAATCTCAATGCGTAACCCGTCTATTGCTGAATAAAGATAGTAGTATGCATTGTCATAAGGGAAAAAGTAGAATATGGCATTGAAAACATGTTTTAGGAGGTGAGAGGCTAGCCTTCTAAAAGGCGCATGCTTTAGGATTTTTTTATTAGTTACGAATAGTGTCTTGCTTTAGGAGGTGATTCAGCTCGCTTTAGGAGGTGCTGGTTTACAGTGTACCTCTATTTTGGCTGGTTCATCACGTACATCATCTTCATCATCATCATCACTGTTTTCTTCTACTTCGTTCTCAATTTGATCCGACCTTCTTGAGTATAGATCTATGTAAAACTTTGTGGATTCTCTGGTTATCTCTTTTCTGTCGCTTGTCTCTGACCCATCGCTTCCTTTGATAGTGGTAGTCAGTTTTCTCCCGTTAATGACTTGACAAGATTTCTTCAGTGACATATTCTTTTCTGTAATTGATTCAATGAATTTATCGTTAAACTCACTTCTAGAATCTTCTTCTTGGCCAGCTTTCTCGTCAAGCAAAATTCTAGCTTGTTTTCTCGACTTTCTCTTTCTTCGCAACTCTTCTCTTTTCTGAATTGTCTTTCTTTCAGTCTCGTCTGTGATTTTCTTCGATCTTTCTTCTCTAATTGTGCCTGTTTAGCACTTTCTTTCAATGTGCATGTTATCTTTTAAAAAGATTCCTCGACATTCATATCGCTCCACTGTTCTTCTAGATTTTCAAATCCGCTTTGCACATCTATGTCGAATGTCTATATGTTTTCAAGTATCTTGTCTCCTGGCACGCTAGATTGTCTCATTTTCTTCATTCTTTCAGTCTTGTTTAGAGTCCTGCTTTTCAGTCCTCTATTCTGATCTTTGCTCTGACTGGTCTATGGTCGGAATTAAATTCGAATCTGTGTATAGTGCCGACATCCAATTGTACGTCAGTATCTCTAGCCATTATGAAGTCTATCTCATTTCTGGTCTGTGCTTTTGGTGATTCCCATGTTCATTTTCTTGACTGATTTTTCTTGAAAAATTGATTATTTGCCTCATGAAACTCAATCAGACTCTCTCCTCTTGGATTTCTTGTTCCATATCCATACGGTCCACAACATATTTCTCCGTGCTCCGCAGTTCCGATTTTGACAATCTAGTCTCCAAAATGAACAAGTTTTTGGATTTTCCATGATCTAAAACTTATTGGAGGTCTTCGTAAAACTGTTCTAGTTGCTCTTCGTCACTCGCACTAGTCGGAGCGTAAACGTGTACTACTTTGATTGTTATTCGTTTATTAATCTTATAGCGTATGATTGATATTCTGTCAGATTTTGAATGGAATTCTTTTATTTTCTCCCTCCAGACCTTACACTATCCAAAATCTTGTACCTCTTTGACCAGTTGCGGTTACACACCAGCATAAGAGATCGTCATCTCCTAAATGAGGAGCATTTCTTCTCCTTCTCTTCTTGTCTCAAAAAGGCCTAAGATGTTCATAGAGAGTTTTGACAGCGCTCTTATGATCTCATGCACCTTAGTGTCACCATCAGTTCTTCCAAGCATGTTCTTCAGTTGAATGTCCCAATCGAAATATTGGTGATATCAGAAGAGGCATCCTGCTGTTCCCTTCCTCGACGAAGTCTTGGGTTTGGACTTCTGCGATCATATATCTGATGTATGAGTGTCGTATTCGGCGAAGTTGAGACATGTCCATTAATTAAGGTTCCGTCTGACGGCTCCTGTTTGGCTTTGGCTTCTACGGCCATTATATTGTTGTGAATCCATATTTTTTGAGGTGTTGGGTCATACTCGTCACGGCTTGGACGAGTTTTCGCAGGATAAGAAAATAAAAGTCTGGTGTTACCAATGAACTTCTTACAGGTGAAGCGACCGTCGACTACATTTAACTTTTACACTTAACTCTTCCGCCTTGTCGCAGCATCGTCTTAGGGTTTTAACCGCTTTTAAAAAGCCAGGGGTGCCACCCCCTGATCCGCCGATACCCTGATAATTCTAACGCTGTTAAGTCCGGATCTGCTTATTCGCCAAACTAGGGTTGCTTATTTCGCAGCTAGCCACCAGAAC